>MU226796.1:145923-160455 GCA_018584345.1 Thuja plicata | reverse complement strand
ATAGCTACAAATACAACATTCTGTTATTTAGTCCAATCCATTCTAAAGATTTGTTTGCTTCCAAGCCGCTATAACAAGTAAAAAATACCAATACTTTACATGCAATTGTTCCACACTAAATTGTCTTATGTTCAATGCTTCCTTCATCCATGAAGCATGTTTTTAAAATGCAACTTCAAATAACTTCCGTTTACTATGTTCTAAGTACATTTTGCTTGCACAGCACACAACTGAATTGCCATTGGGAATATGGATTTGCCCTATTAATCTTCTATTGGATAAATGAACTTCTACATCAATAGACATGACGGATCAACAAAATCAGTTCCTTGTTCATTTGATGGCAAAGTATATTGGAACATTATATGCTTTCCTTATCAAGTATTTCATATTCACATATAAAGGGATGAAACATGTATTCAATTCAAAGCCGGGAAAACTAGTATAGTACTATTACTTGACATGCTTTGTAATTGGTTTAAGTTTACTTTCCTGCCTTTTTTATTTTTAAAAAGTGAACATGCGCTTTGAACTGTTACTCTCCATTTGGAAATCAACTTTTTTTTATTACCTATGATGCATTTTCCAACAACAACCTTATGTGTCCCATATTGTTCACGAAATACCAGATTCAATAGAAATACCCATCATGTTATAGTATGCCAAGATGCCAGTTAATGTGTTTGAGAAACCATATAATTTTTGATAAAGCTTTCTAATTTCTGATCTAATGTGATTGACAAGTATTCAGAAAAAAAAAATCAGTTACAGCATTTGGTTGAACCATGGATTCGATTGACCAATCCACAATAGATGCACTTTACCCAAATTAATGTCATTGGATTACATAACTACATGAGTTCGCCAAAAAAGATTCTAAAAATTTATACATCTAAAGTACTATACACTTTCCTTGACAATGTCAACATTCTTTTACATTTTCCACTCACACACCTATCGGCGATTCCCTTGCACCTCCACTCGGTGCAAGTGCTAGTTTATATTATCTTTTAAGGTTTTTTCCAATTCATAACTTACTTCTATAACTGCACTTTCATCCTACAAATTTACAAAATCACTCCTCTATGAAAAATGTTTGAATAATGATAGTTCACAAGCTTCAACATATACACCTTTTAATGTAGTGGAGGAGTGATGTCATGACATCTTTTATCCTCTTCCTTATCCTTTACAGTACATGTGTCATTCTCACACAAATTCGTAAAGACCTTCGACAAAGTCATCATCCTCATGCAATCATGTAAATGAATGACACCCGGCACTTTCTTTATTTCTGAGACATATGTCACTTGTTTGTAGCATCACAATCTAAAACTAGGGGGCCATGCGACTGTTTCCAAAGTAGAAAACAATTATTATCTTAGAATCCTTGCTTCATCACATCTTCACAAGGTATTTATATTTTCTTTACTACTCATTGTGAAGTAGTGAACATATTAAATTTGAACCTTTGTAAACCCTTATGCTACTTAACATGTCTTTTTTATTATCAATATTAACCACTATGAAGTTGCATAAAATATTTTATTTAACCTTTTGCATAATTCCTCACAACTTTGCAACTCAATTTAATTGTTCTCATAAACTATCATAAGGCTGCAAAAAGTAATTTTTATTTGTTTACCTATTCAATTCCTTCCTTTTGAAAAGGCTCATGTGGAATCCACTCACAACCTTGCATCCTAGCATTGGATGATGTTATTCATCCTTGAGAATATGTGATAACCACTCATCCTTCTATGTGGGGCCAAGTATGACACATGGTACTCCCTTGCAACATTGCATGAAAATCACTAACTATTTTCTTCAAGTTTTGAAGCTATGAAACCCATTTGATGTAGTCATTGAAGGTCAACTCGCAAGTTCACAACCACCAATGGTTAATGATCTTAGTAATTTAATATAATATCATAGAAATATTTTGCATATTCTAAACCCTCCATAGTTGTAATTATAAACAGTCATGAGCCTATAAAGATTTTATTGTTTTAGCTGCCAACAGTCATTTGTAGCCTTGCAGCACTAAATGTTATCTCCCTAGAGCCGTTGCAAACCTATGGAGAGGCTTGAAATAACCATTAATCACACATGCACAATTAAATAATTATAAGGGGGTCATTCACCAGGATTTAAGATAATGAAAAGTGCATGACCAAGATAATCCAAACCCTTAAGGATAAATTTAAAATAAGAGAAATAAATAGACCAATCGGGTAGAAAAATAACACCCAAAAAGGATGGTAATAATCATGACTGAGGTGACATAAATTGTACAAATTAGAGTATGAAATTGGCTCGACTAGTCAGCATCAAATTAAAATGTAGGAACAGACCTAGAGCTCGATAGTTAATTTTATTCAAATTCTTTCAAGCCTTAAAATAGACAGAAATTCATTAAGGCACAAAATGACTCTGAAACCACATGCATATTGCAGGTCTAATAGTGGGTGTAGTTGGGGATAGTTGAACACTAGTTCAATGCAAGAAATAATTTATCTATGGGAGAGTAGACCCTAACCTAAACATACAAAAAATGATTAAAAAAAAACCACACCCTAATTATTTACAAATTATTAGACTATTGTGCATGGATAATGAGATTTATGAAAAGAATGGTTTTGGGAATTGTCCATGCATTGGAAACTCCTAAAATTCACCATTAATGCTCTACAAAAATATGAGTCTTCACCATGAATATCAAATACTACATATGGGCCAAGCCACATGAACTCAAATTTTCCATGTTTTCCCTTTCTTGAGCTTTGGCATTCCACATCGGAACCACATCGTTAATTAAAAAAATTTATTTATTTTTTATCATTTATCAAACAAGTATTTTTTTTGTTATTGTAACTTATTGTTCCTCTTTTGTGCTTCATTTCTCATCTCATCTAATTCAATAAGTTGCATAGTTCCATCTTCCATTGTCTCTAAAATATCACTTTTTGCTTCTTGAATAAACTTATACACAGGAAGACAATTATTTATTGGTATCCTTTCTTGGGATCCATAAACCAAACCAAAAGGGGATTTACCAGTGGCATTTTTAATAGTGACTCTATCATCCCATAATGCAAGCCTTAACTTGGAATCCTAAGCTGTCTTATTATTCTCCAAGATTGTTTATGATTTTCATGAGACTCTTGTTACTGGACTCGGCTTGTCCATTCCCTTGAGGATGATATGGAGAAGAATATGACATTGTAATTACATATGATTCACAAAATTCTTTAAAATCCTTTGATCTGAAGCACATTGCATTATCCATTATAGACTTGGCAGGAACACCTAATCTAGTTAAAATATTGTCCATCAAAAATTGATTGAAATTTTACTTATGGCTTTCTTGGTAGGAATAGATTCTATAGTATTTTGTCACTAATATACATTTATGGACACCACTAGTTTTATCAGTGATCTCACCTATGAAATCAATCTCCCATTGATAAAAAGGTACTTTAATTTGTACAGGCCTAGGAGATAATGCCCCGTCATATTTTAATTTCCCAAAAAAAATTGGACATGATTCACATTTCAACATAAATTGGTTAGTATCAACAAAAATGGTATGCCAATAATAAATTTCCTTTATAATCTTATGAGCAGTAGTCTTAGTTGTGAAATATCCACCAAAAAACCCTTCATGCATCTCTTTCACAATTTTTCTATACTATTCTTTATCCAAGAAAAACAATAATACACCATCTTTATTTTTCTAAAATAAATCATCCTCTATTAAAATATACTGTGCTTGCAACTTTAATGTTCTTCTTTGAATGACATCGATGCCTTCAAGGCATTTCATGTATTTTAGGAAATATATAATAATTGAACACCAAGGTTGTCTTTCAGTACTAGATACATCTTATCATTGGCTTCAATAGTATTTCCCTATATTTCATCCAAGTTTGTTTCTACCATTAATTTGGCTAATACAAGGCCTCTGACTAGCTTAGTAATCTAGATCTCGATATTAGACTCTTGTATCATATTTATCAATCTACATCTTAGACCAGTGACCTCGATTTGAGAGAATATATCATTTGCAACTGCATTAGGCACATATGCAATAATTTGTGCTCCCACTAAATATGGCTTCAAATTATTTACTACCTTTACTATTTCATATTTTTACTTTTCAACAATGTCATATTTTAATTTTTTTTCTTGAAGAGTCTTGTTGAAGAACACAATTGGTTGTCTGTGGCCTTCATCATTCTTATGTAACAACATAGTTGCAACTATATGAAATGAGGCAAAATAAAATAATAGGAAAGGCTTGTTGTAATCTGGCGATTTTAGTATAGGTGCATCCTTGATGGATTTATTTATAGTTGCAAAGGCCTCAATAGCTTCATCATCACACTCAATATGTGTTCCCTTCTTCAGCATTCTAGCAATAGGCTTAAACATTTTAGGAAAGTTAGAAATAAATCTTCTAACAAAATTAATCTAAATAAAGAATTATTGGATCACCCTCACCATCTTAAGGATTTGTATCTAATCAATAGTTTCTACTCTATCAGGGTCAATTCTTACTCCTTCCTTGGATACAATATGACCAAGAAATTTACCCTCAATTACAGCAAAGTGGCACTTCTTGGGGTTAAGTGAAACACCATACTCCAAAGCCTTCTTAAAAATCATCTCTAAATGTTTGCAATGATCCTCAACCTTTTTTGAGTATGTTTTCAAATTATCTTGGTATACCACCTTAATAGTGTTTATCAAATATTTGAATGCCACATTCATTTCTCTTTGAAATGCTACTCCAACATTTGTGAGTCCAAATGGCATCCTCACATATGCATATGTTCTCAAGGAGTAGTGAAGGTTGTCTTATAATGCTCTGACTTCTTTACTTTTACATGATTGTACCTTAAAAAATCATCCATCATGGATAGGAACTCGCAACCAGTAACTCTTTACAGCATTGCATTCATATTTGGAAGTGGGTAATTATCTTTCAAAGAAGAACCATCCAAATTCCTAAAATCCACACACAACCTTATATCTCCATCATTCTTCCTAACTGGTACCAAATTGGAAACCCAATATGAATGCCTAATGGGTTTCATAATCATCCCTGAGTTTCATTAATTATTGCTACATTTTTAGAGGCAATGTGTGATTAATGAGTCTCTACTTTTGTCTAAAAGGCTTAGCATCAAGTTTGAGAACAATATCATGCTGGAATAAATATTCTCTATAAGCCTTTAGATCCTCATAAGACCATTTAAAGAAATATTTATACTTTCTAATAAAATCAATCAGTTCCTTTCTAACATGGGATGTCAACTTCTTTCCAATATAAACTATCTTGGGAGATGTGTATGTTCCCATATTTATCTTTTCCAAGTCTTTCTTTTGTATTGATGCAACCTTATGCATATGATTATCATTGTTGTCAAATACTCTCTCTAATGCAACCAGACCCTTGGGAATTTTTTTTAATTGCAATACCTCATTCCTAAACATAGTTTCCTTTCCATCTACCACTTTTACAAGTGCAGTGAAAGCAATTTCCTGATTTTCATACTAGTCTATACATTGGATGAATCTAATAATAGCATCATCATCATCATCAAAAACTTACCAATTGTAGATATTATCTAGTATGGAGGGCCTAGACTTCACTTCTACTTTTGAAATTCCAACCAAGATCATATCATCATTTTTTAGAGCCATGTCATCTAGTGAATATTTCATTATATTTTGAGATCTATCTAACCATTCTATTGAAAATGCATCAAAATATTCAATCCTATCCCAAACTGCATGCTTATATTGTTTAAACCTCTTATTTTTTGAAGCATATATAGATCTAATCTATGAAACAACTAATTAGAGTTGTTAAACACCTTAATTATCTTAATTCTATGCTTCAAAACAATCTCTAATCCCAAAATTAATGCTTCATATTCAGCATTGTTATTGGTATACTCAAAAATTAATAGGAAAGAATACTTAAATTTGTACCTAAAGGTGACAAACAAAACTCTAGTTCTGGAACCTTCTTTGGAACAAGCACCTTCAAAAGACATCTAACATAAGGCATCTTTCTCCTTTTGAATTCCCTTAACAATTATCTTTGTACTCCTTATGAGAGGCTTAATTTGTTCTAACCTAAAATTTTCCAAGTCTATGTCAAGGAAACATGTCATCTAACTTGGGTTAACCCTCTCTACAATCACAGGAGCTCTTTTTTCTCAATATAATTTTACCTCCTTACCATTCAAAAGATTAGTAGCATAAGACAGGTCTAATTGAACATTTCCCCCTATTGTTATTTCCCATTGTCTAGACAATAACATCTCATAATGTGGTTGTGTATCAACTACCATGATATCCATCTTATAAATAGTCTCAGGAAAAGCAGCAAGTTTTACTTCAACATCCTATTGGAAAAATGGTCAGTACTCCCCTGGGGATTTATGACAATTGACTAACCACCTCGTATGGATTTTATAAGTCTATTGGTTGTATCTGGCATTTACAGGTGCATCTTCTGGTGCAATGAAAATCACACTTGTAAGAAGTGGTATCAAAGCTTGGTCAGAGGTTGGAATCTCCTCAGGTAATGTTGAGGGGGATGTCATTGGAAAATGGTTAGTACTCCCCTCAGGATTCATTACAATGGAATAACTACCTCCTATGGATTCTATAAGTCTAGTGGTTGTATCGGGCATCGACAGGTTGATCTTTTGGTGCAACAGCAACCACACTTGTAACACATCCTTCATTTTTCCCACTACTGGGACCTCTGTATTTTCCATTGCACGTCACTTTCCATAAGATGTATCAACTCACATACCTAACTCTTTAATTACACCATAAGGCATGACATTGGTTGTGACCCCTAAATCAATCATGCAGTTTTTTATTAATCTATTATTTACAAGCAATGTAACATAAAAAGGATCAACCTAGGATAGTTATTTAGTTATAGTATTTCCCACATAAAATTTATGGGTTTTGATCTCTTCAATCTTGACACCACTCTCAACATATTTATAAGTGTTCACAAGTGTCTACAATACATTAGAAAACCAGGAAAAAACCAGGAAATCGATGCATCTCTATGTTCCTTAATTTCTTTCATCTCCATTAATGGGATAAAAACTTTCATTTGAGATAAGTTATAAGCCATATCAAAACTAGGGATATTCATCACAATTTGAGCATTGGTTTTTTTTGAATTGTTCTTCATTTGACCTTCCTTTTAGCCTGAAGAAACCTTGGTTGTGCTAGTATTATTTTCTTCTTTTTCATCCTTATCAGTTCTTGAATCTTGTGGAGGAACATAAAAATGTACCTTTTGTGTTTTCACTATTTTCTCTTATTTTTATTTTTAGTTCTCTTCTCAGGGGTTTTTGGCACAGTCTCTTCTATTAAAAACTAGGATCTCATCTTTCCTTGATCTTCTTCAATGGTCATATTCCTTAAATTGTAATTACTTCTATCCTAAGATGCTACTGCAATTATATGTGATCTAACCTCCTCATCACTAGACTCCTTATCCTAATCTCATCATTATTTGTAGATTTAACAACATTTATTATGGTAACCTCCTCATCTTTTGAATCTGAGAAGATTTATTATTGATGCACTTGATTAACTTTTCTTTGTTCCTCTACATTATAACCATCTCCCTTATTTTCAAAGGACTCATAATCTTTAACTTCAAATGTCCTTAGTGAAAAAATATTTACATTTTTATTATCATCTTCGCGGTGTTTATGTTCCTCAAAAATTGCTTCAGACTCTTGGAATGGTTGTGCTACTACACATTAAAATGGGGAATAAGACATATTGCAAGGCACACACCAAGGAGTATCTTCCACTATATGTGTATTTGACCTCTTCAAAGGATCGGGTGTGTCTTTATTGTTTAACCCTTTTTAGTTTTCTTGAAGAGGTCTTCCATCCTTCCAATTTGTGTGATATAGCCTATCATGCAAACTCATAGGTCTATCAGGATTTTCATACCCTTGTCTTTCATGTGACACACCTTTCTCATTTTTATCTACTTTATAATTGAGATCCTTCACTACATTCATGAGCCTATCAAGCTTATCTTCCTCCTTTGGTTGTTTATTTTGGTGACATTTGTGGTTTTACAAGATCTTGCCATCATCTTTTTTCCCAACCTTACCAACAGCTTTTTTATTGTTCTCAATGCGCAAAGATGCCTTAAAATCATCCATAAGGTTTGTGGGATCTCTTTATATCAATTCATATCCAAACTTAGGGTCAAAATCCTTCCTATAAAAGATCAATTACATAAATCATTTGGCCTTAAGTATTGTGGGGTCGTGTTTAGAACCTTGATGAATCTTGAGTTGAAATCTCTAACTGTCTCATTGTAATTTTTTTGTACAGTTGTTATTTCCTTCTATTTAAATCATTGGTTAGTTTGATCATTATAATGTTCCTTAAAACCCCTTTGGAAATCATGCCAACTACTAATGTGTGCATTAGAGAGACCTTTGTACCAATAACTTATATCATTCACAAGTGACTGCATAAATGGTTTCATAATTACATCCTCGTGCTCAACCTCAAAAGTGTCCATAATAGTGAGAAATGACCTGATGTGATCTTTACCAAATAACCCATTACTTCTAAAGAATTTAGGAAGTTCTAATCTAATATCAACTAGATTGGGATACCCTGATATACTAATGAAATCTAGTTGCACGTATCTATCTAAGTGGATTTGGGGCCTGGAAAATGGATTTTCTCTTTGATTTTGAGGGACCCTCAGAATTTGAGGGGAAACTATAGGTTGTGGGTCTATGGATTGTGGGACTTTTGTTTGTGGGGCTACAACAACTTGGATTTATAGGTTTTCCTGGTCATTGTTTTGTTGAGCTTTCAAGTTCATAAATTGTTGTGGGACTTTTGTTTGTCTAGGGCTACAACAACTTGGATTTATAGGTTTGCCTGGTAATTTTTTTGTTGAGCTTTCAAGTTCATAAACTTCTATAACAATTTTTGATATTTTTTTTTTTGATGCAATATTTGTTGATATAACTAATCGTGTTGAGGGTTTGCAGATTGAGGTCATATTGGGGGAGTAATTTGGGGGAAAGAAACCACTTGCACATATATTGGTACTGATAGAATAGGGGTTGACATTTTTGTGACAGTACTAGTGGATACTATAGGGTGTGTGGCTTCAAGACCAATCAAAAAATCAATCTCAACAAATCTTATGTGTTCAATTAGATTGGGTTAGGATGAATCTTGTAAATTGGAAGATTTAGACTCTCTTTTTTCAAAATGTCTAAGTCCCACATTATTTTCAACAACTCAATTTTCCTTATCAACATTTCTTGCCTTGTATATTTAGTTTCCAATTCCTCAATTTCTTTTAGCTCTTGGTCAGTTCACTCCTTGGTTTTCATTTTTAAGGTGGAGATGACATTTGGAGCAGTGGAAATTGTTTTTTCTTTGTCTAACTACAAAGTTGGATTCATTTTAGGGACCTCAAACTTTGAAGCTCCTATAGTAGTATTTATATGTAAACCACTAAACAAACTTTCATATTCTCCTTTCAACTTATTTTCATGTCCCTCTCTCATTTGAGCCTTATGGGTTTCCTCTAATTTAACGTGAAATTATTTTTCCATTTGCTCAATTCTAGCATTGAATTCTCTTACCTTGTCCTTTGGGTTATTATCAACTTTATTAATCCTTTAGGTGGTTTAGAGTGTGATGTAATCGTATTACCCTCCTCCTCATCATAATACACTTGGCCTCCCTCTTCATTGTAATAATAATATGCTAGCCTTTTTGGGATCTCATAATAATACCTACGAGACCTATGAGATAGTTCGCCTGAGGAAGAGGACCTTGTATGCCTATATATTAAAGGATTACTTGTTGATTGTTTAGAATTAAGTAAAGTTTCACTAAAAGAAGATGAAGAAGGATTTGTGACAGTGTGTTGTGACTTACTTCTTTAGCTCTTTTCCTGTCAACATTGTCTTCCATTATTCAATGGATGGTTAGGATTTCCTTTCTCCGAAGATCTCCTACCAAAAACCTTATCTTTTGTTTCTTCTAGGGAATATTGATATTTCCCACATCTACTACCAATCGGTCTATATTTGTATACCATATTGTTTTCCCACATTCAAAGTTACATATGATTATAATTTTTCAGAGTCGCGACCCTCTAACGGGAATAGATAATATTTTTACAAAATAAGAATTGAGATATTAATATTTTACCAATACCAAAGCACAAGTTGTTGAAGCAAAATATAAAGGAAACAACTTATCCCAAATCTGACTACAACAACAAGTAGTTTCTCCTAATTTGTTATCAAGACAATACAAAACTTACGATATGACACATATTTTGCAATCTTAAACATATTATAGACTCTTTCAATGGACAATTCAATGAATCCCCAATAGAGTCACCAATTTTTTAGTGATTTTTATTTCTACCCTCTATCCTAAGAGAAAACATAAGACCTAGATCATGGGATTTAAAACCTAGACCACATATTCAACACTATTCACAGATTGAAGACAATAAAATGTAACAAAAAAGGCATAAATCCTTCTTCACTTTAAGGTCCACTAACTCGGGAGGGTGTTCCTACTTGGAGGCTTGAAAATATAATAAATTCATCATAAATAGAAACTTCACACCTTTTGATAGTGGATAATTATCATATTAATACAGTGGGTTGTTTATGATTTACCATTTTAACGTACAATCCCATCATGGCTTCATTTAACATTGAGAATAGAATTGTGATGAACCTAATCCTACAACAAAAAAATGGTTCTAGTTTCAAATATTTTTTCCTCCAAAAATGTATCCCTTCACACCCTAGACCAAATCCTAATCTATATGGAAATAAAGTCAAAAAAAATTGCAAGATGCATTCAACTTCATGAACAAGTTTCACAACAATTCAGAACCAAACAGAATGATAATGCCTTGCATTTGTATAAATCATCACAACATGAATTTTCATCAGACTCACACTACATATCACCATTCATTTTTATCATTCTAAGTTGTTTTGATTCTTTCCTTGAAAGAAAGAATAAAAATGATCTTAAATACACATCCATTACACACATGGGCAAAAGAGAAACATACTTTATATTCCTTTCATATGAGTGTTTCAATTTATAGAGTGAAGACAATAAGACAACTTATGACATCCTATAAACCATTATTTTCATTGTCACATGTCAATTCATACATCTAACAGCATCTCTCTATGAAAGGTATAGAATCGGGACACTATATCTATTAAGCTCTCTTTGATAGTATTTTCAAAGCCCCTTCAAATGATCTCGGTATTCCTTTTATAATACAAAGAATGAAACAAGCTTTGGATCATGTACAAAATCATATCATAACAATAAAATATTATAATCCTAACTATTCTCATAAAGAAAAAAACACTTGCAAGACTCTCCAAATTTAGTGTTCTAGAGGAAAAGAATATCTAATTTACAATTGTTGAAGAAAGTTGTTGTATAACTTAGTGATGTATCTCTCACATACTACAAGTAGAGAAAACATACAAGTAGTTGGAAAAGAAAATAGGGCACTAGTCATAGTCTGTCATCTTCAAATAAGTTATCAGCTTCACTCCCTTCTATGTGGCACATTTGTGGCATAAATGAGCTAGGAAAGATGTTCATTTAGGTAACTGCATAACTTCTCTGAAGTCTATTGATGACCCTATCATCACAAGAGTAACAAATCTTGCAAAAAATAAATTTAAAAAAAAATATGGAACCATTCCTGATCATTCCTCTGTGTCATCTTATTTTTCCTTCTTCACATAATTATCCCACCTTAGCACCTCCTTATCAGTAGGACAACCAAATTTCTTCAAATCCTCTGCCTAAGCAATCATCTCCTTCCACTTGGCATTTTTTACAGCATAGGCATCTAAGATGAATTTGGCGAAACCGCTCTCAAATTTGAACATGTTATCAATTAACATCATTGAACTCATGAATATCAATATCCCTGTCAACAATTATTATCATTTCAATAGTTGGATAAATGAAATAAAATTCTTCCAGCCAACTATATGTATCTTCTACATTCTTATCCTTGTTCAAGATATGAGAAATTAGGGGCTATTGAAGACCCAGGAATGACTATATCTCATTTTTATCAATTGTTATTTAACTTCAAAGAAAGGTAGAAAAGTATTTAGACTCTTGACCTTTTCTTTTGTTTCCATGATGATTGGAGGTAATTTATCTCTATAATCTACAACTACATCTAGTTGACCCATTAACATGGCCCTGGAAGACAATTTGCTATAAAATGGTTTTAAGAAAGAAGTGTAATCAATGCAATTTTTTTTCTTGTTGGAACAATGAGAAGTAAAAAATAATAAACAATTTGAGATTTGACCTTAATATTTTCTACTCTATGCTCAATAACATGTATCAATGCAGCCACACTCCTCTTCGATACATCTTCTTCTAGGTATTCAATTCTACTAGTGTACTCATTAAGATACTTTTGAGTGTCATGACGGACAACCAATTCATCTGGTGTTAGTTGTGTTGTTGTCTAAGTTGTTGGAGGTAGTGTGAGGAGATGGATGCATATTGGGATATTTGTTCCCTCAATTTTGCATTCTCAATACAATTCATCACATTTTTTAGAAATATCCATGATGTCAATATACATTTCTTTATACTCTTTTAATTATTTTTTGCTACTGCCTGGTTCATAAGTGTAACATGGTTCATCATGCTAGCAATTTCAATACCAAATGTATTCTTAATAGTTGTTATGATTGCACCTCCCCTTCTCTCTTCACCAATATTTATTACATGTGGCTTTTGAGTGGAAGGGGCCAATTCCCAAATGGATAACATTTGGGATCTTGGGTCAAATCTCGACCCTCTAAAAAAATCAGCAAAATCAAACTTAGAAGAGAATATTGGATCTTGTTGATTTCTAATTTGATCAATAATAAAAGAAGATTGTAAGTCCCATCTCAGGAGCAATAACATTCCATTGTCCATGACTAGTTTCCTAGCCTGCTAGACTGCTAGATTAACTGAATTTGGATCAAATGATTAACATTTGGAAAGGGAAGCATGATGCTACTATTCATAGTCTACACTCTAGCCTTCTTTTTCCTTAAGCTTCTTGAGAACTCTACCTTTCAATTTCACCAAGAAAATTTTAAACTCTTCCAACCCAAAGGTTGGTTATTGTACCAGTATAAGGTTGGTCCTTGTACTGTTCCAATCCATCACCTGGTCCCTTTTCCAATTTCTCTTTCAGCTTCCTTAAATCTTGTTCCACCTTATAATCCTCACTCTCTCCAATGTCCTCATATGTGGAATAACCTTGTGGGGATTCAATCCTATGCCTTTTTTTTGGTGGACCTCGATGTGGAGGACATGCTCCTTGCATGTTAGAAGATTCTTCTTCTTATTCCTAATCCAAGATAACAATCCCCTTTGTCTTATGTTTCTTTTGGGGACTTGATGGTACAAGCTTCTCCTCTAGAAGCATTTTCCCTATCAAGTTATCATAATAATGGAGGAAAGTCTTGATAGAACCCAAAGAATCTTTTGTCCATATCGATAAGTTTGTCCTCCACTTTGATCAAGTTATTCCACCTCTCTCTTATGATTTGTACCTTTGATGTCACCAAGAAGTTCTTGATAAAATCCTTCTCGTAGAACACATCATGTGTGTATGTGGTAAAATTGGCCTTGTTATTCAACCATACACTTCAACATTGTCCTTGTTCATCAGCCACATACAGAAGTGAATATGAGTTATTCATCCTGCATGCCTGTATGATTTGACATGTTGCCTTCTATCTAGATGGGGTTTTGAATAGCTCTCAGAACGAGAGTCTCACAACCATACATTGATCTAAGAATGAAGGATTTTTCTCCATGAATGTAATACAATGCAAGATTAATCTAAGAATTGAAAGATGCAAGATTATTCTAAATGAATTTAAACTATGCCATGATTAGAAATATGAGATTATTCTAAGAAAATGAAGCTATTCTATTGCAAATGATAGCTAAATATAAAATGAGATTATCAACTAAAATGAAGCAGCAATTGTTTGTTCTAACAATGCATATTTTCCTCAGGGGGGGTTTGAATGAGAAATGGGAGCTCTTTTATAGATTGAGAGCCTGCTCAGAATAGAAAGTTTCCTTTTTGAAATAAAACATATAGAAAAGCCAGTTCAAAATAGAAAACTTTCTTTAAAAGAAAACAATAAATTGTTTTCCCTTTGCTTTAATTGTTTTCTTTCTCTTTGATTTTAGTTGTTTTATTTATGATTTAACTGTTTTCTTTCTCTTTAAAGCACAGTTAATTCAAAACTTCTATTTTTAACAGAGAGAAGATTTTTGAGAGAATATTTAATTAAATAAATAAAGTATGACCTCATAAATGTGTTTTTCTCAATTATCTGAATAATTAAATTCAATTATTGAAATGAGGATATTTATTTAATAATTAAA
>MU226796.1:116150-135882 GCA_018584345.1 Thuja plicata | reverse complement strand
GGTTCTTGTTGGGAAATTTGGGTTTATCTTTTCTTGAGGAGGAAGACCCTTGTTTATTTTCCTTGTGTAAGGTCAATTCTCCTTTCTTGATCATAAATGTCTCAATTCTCACACCTTTCTTAATCATATCATCGAAGGTTAGAGGACCTTGTAGCTGTACTTGATACCCAAAATTGGGAAGAAGATTGTCGAGAAAGATGTCCAACTTTTTAGATTCAGGTATTTTGCGAGAATATTGTGTATAAATTTGTCTCCATTTTTGGAGAAATGTCAAGAAGGATTCCTTATGATTCTGTTTCAAGTTGCAAAGATCTCGGATGTGAACCGGATGTTGGATATTGTGAGAATAGTGTTGTAGAAATAAATTGGCAATTTCATCAAAAGTTTTGATGCCATTTGGTAGCCTAGAGAACCACTCCGTAGCTGACCCTCCCAAACTACGTGGGAAGAGATGCATGGGATAGGTTGTGTCATGTATAAACTCCATAGAGAGAGCACCAAACTCTCTCAAATGATCTTGGGGATCAGAGGTACCCAAGTATTTATCATATTTAGGAAGTTCAACTCCTTTGGGAAAAGGAGGCATGCATAGACTCTTATCAAACGGGAATGGACAAATACTTTCCAGTGTGAATTGAGTGGTAGGTTTGTCTTTTTCCTTCATGAGTTGAAGAAGTTTCTCTTGCATGCCTTGCATTTGCTTTTGCAAGCGGGAGTTTTTAGTTTCTTCCTCTTTCTCAACAAGTGTCTCTACCTTGTAATCGGAGGGGAGTTTGGCTCCTTGGTTGGCCAATTTGAGAAGGTATTTCTCCTTCTCTTCTTTCATTAGGACTACCATCATTATCATGAAGTTTTTATTATTGCGAGCGTCTAAGATATCCCCTTGGATTATTTCTCTCTCTTCATCAGGAGGAGGGTCTTGAAAAGAGAATTTACCCCTGGTTTTAGAGAGATCATCTCTGCTATGTTCACCTGATTGGTCATGATCTACCATCTTGCTAGAATGCAAGTGTTCAAAGTGTAAAGATTCAGTATGAGAAGGTTGAGTGTTTTCAGAATTTAGATCCTCTTGGAACAAAGGGTTTCGAACCTGACTAAAATCCACTGGAAATGATAGTTTCATGTAAGGTCGAAGTACCGGAGAGGGAGATTGAGATGATTCCTCACTAGATGTAGCCGGCAATGGTGTGGAAAGCACAAATTCATCTTGATTGATTGACGGGAATTTTTTTCCACTACGAGTTGTAACAGTCATAGACAAAGATTGTACAAGGGATGTGAACTAGGACCAAACTTGAAATTGTCTCAAAGTAAATGCACAGAAAGTGCCAAAGGGTGAAGTATCCTTGGTGAAAATCATCGAAGATGAGGCTAGAACAGCCAAGAGATGACTATTGTGACACAAGGTATGACAACACAGATGAGATAGACCAAAAGATATGAGACGAGACCAGTTTAAGCAAGAATCACGTAATTCTCAACACAAGAAACTAAGTTGCAGACTGTGCGAAGATAAAGGGCAGATAAACAGACTTAGATCAGAGACCAGATTTAACAAAGGTGCACTGGATAGATGGGAAATAGCTCATTGTTTTGCCAAAAGATATCAGACTCACGCGAAGAAGTACATTCTCGCGTGAAGATTAGCACAGACGCGCATGAAACTATGCGGTTGCGTGTGAAATATTGCAGAAAATGATGACAGACTGGTGAAATGAAAAGCAACAGTTTTGCGCAATATCACGCGAAGATGTTCAAATACCCATGCGAAGATTCGTATAGAGTGATGCGAAGATGGAAGAATATCGTGCAAGATTTAGCAGTGAAACAAGCAAAATTCTACATAATCAAACCAAATTGCATTTTTCAAGATAGATTGCAATGTTTTCTGATAGAAAGTTCAAGTTACAGATAGTTGTAGACATGTTCAAGTTTGTATGATGTGTAATTTGACATTTGTTTTGATTGTTTAAATGATACACCCATGCAAAACACATTAAGCAGAATGTTTGTAGTACCAGAACAGACACATCACAATCCTAGGATAACCAGGGCAGTATCTGTTGAATCCCCACTTGAACCAAAGTTCAGCTACGCCTACTCTTAGCGGACAACTTAGAATCTTGGAGGCACGGGCTCCTCCTTACATGTGCACTCACTTCTCAAGAACACCAAGTTTCAAACCCCAAAGGAATTGCTTCCCGAAGAGTTGTTGTCTCTACTAAGAGTCGTAAAAGTGTGGGGCATCTTAGTCGGTCTCTAACCTTCCACGCCAATAGATAGAGGGATTTTTGGATACTATAACTAAATTTTGTAGTAAGGACATCCATTCAGGTGGTTGTGATCAATTCATTTTCCCAATCCTTTCAAAGCAAGGCTTTCACCTTAACGATGTCGGGACTTGAACGCACCACTAGGGTACTGGAGGAGATTTTGGTTACCACAATGAATTCACACCTATCCATTATGAAATTAATTACAATGGCATTTTCTATATACCGGTTTGGAAGGGCTTGGCTTTAGCCTGTTACCGGTTGGGCATCCACTCTCACTGGCTCTGCTAAATCTCTTGGGAGGTAGCCACGCTAGAAGAACCATATGAATTTCTCTTACACCCAAGATCCATAAAGGCGAGGAGAGAGGATACGTTCATATAGTTCTTGAAATTACAATCTAGAAAACACTTCAATCATGCAAGACAATGATTCATTTTAAGCACCAACCAAAGTGTGTTTCTAACTACTAAAAACAGACATGAGAGTTTTGTGAAAACACGTATGTCTTCGACAAGCGTCCTGCAGTAAATACGTCAGTAGTTTGTAATTTCTTTCTTCATTTTAGCATCCTGCAAACCACCATTAAGTTGTTTCAAAGATAAAACCAAAAAAGCACAGTCAACAGCAAACAAAAACCATTAGTGGTCAGAAGTCAGCAAAAAAAAGAGATATCAAAAAAAATTGAATTTTAAAGCTCATTGGAATCAAATGTCATATGAAGAAGTATTACGATTTGCGCGAGGAATCTCAGCGTATTGCGCGAAGAAATGCATATACTTGCAAAACTTCACACGGTTATGCGAGAGATTTTGCGTGAACTTTCATTATAGATTCGTACGGACGAAAACTAGAATTGATCGAAAAGTGTAAAAAATGAGGCCAGAAAGTAAAATTTTGAGCCCCGCGGTGGGCGTCAGAAATGTATGTGGTAAAATTGGCCTTTTTATTCAACCATACACTTCAACATAGTCCTTGTTCATCAGCCACATATAGAAGTGAATATGAGTTATTCATCCTGCATGCCTGTATGACTCAACCTGTTGCCTTCTATCTAGATGGGGTTTCGAATAGCTCTTAGAACGAGAGTCTCACAACCATACACCGATCTAAGAATGAAGGATTTTTCTCCATGAATTCAATACAATGCAAGATTAATCTAAGAATTGAAAGATGCAAGATTATTCTAAATGAATTTAAACTATGCCATGATTAAAAATATGAGATTATTCTAAGAAAATGAAGCTATTCTATTGCAAATGATAGCTAAATGTAAAATGAGATTATCAACTAAAATGAAGCAACAATTCTTTGTTCTAACAATGCATATTTTCCTCAGGGGGGTTTGAATGAGAAATGGGAGCTCTTTTATAGATTGAGAGCCTGTTTAGAATAGAAAGTTTCCTTTTTGAAATAAAACAGATAGAAAAGCTAGTTCAAAATAGAAAGCTTTCTTTAAAAGAAAACAATAGATTGTTTTGCCTTTGCTTTAACTGTTTTCTTTCTCTTTGATTCTAACTGTTTTATTTATGATTTAACTATTTTCTTTCTCTTTAAAGCACAGTTAATTCAAAACTTCTATTTTTTAACAGAGAGAAGATTTTTGAGAGAATATTTAATTAAATAAATAAAGTATGACCTCGTAAATGTGTTTTTCTCAATTATCTGAATAATTAAATTCAATTATTGAAATGAGGATATTTATTTAATAATTAAATATTATTTAATTCATTTTCATGTTTTTTAGCTAAAAGGGGTGAATTTAATATAATTAAAGTGCTAAGACTTTATAATTAAATTAATTCAATCATAGGGTTTGTTTAGCCAATAGATATTTAGGAATTAAATATAATGTAGATTTAGGGTTTTCTGCATTTGACACTTAGGTCAAGTAGAGTCAGTCAAAACTCAGAATTGCCTAGTACAATAGGACTTTGATGATTCAGAAGAATAACAAATGCAACAAAATTGGTTAGGGTTGCAAGATGCCAATTTTGGGGTGTTATAATGTGGAGTCTCTTTCTTTCTAAGAAATTTGAACAATGCTTGTCTTACAAATCTCTCTTGATCACAAAATCTTATGGTACCAGTCTCCATTATGTATTGCCTAAGGAAAAGGTTTAATGCTTCCAACAATTTCTTGCAAAAAGTCTCCAAATTAACCACCCATTGGGTTTCATTGGCAGATTGGGCATTTGATGACCTAGGTAACATCTCTAAGAATTCTTTCCAGTAGGGCCTTTCTTGTGTTTTCTTACCAGACCTTGACCTAGACGCTCCTTGCCCACTCATTTTGATTGAAATGAAAGCTTACAAACACCAAGATACGCAATTGAAAATTACTATAGCTCATACTATCCTTTCCTAAGCACCAATTTGTTACACAAACTACTAGGATGATAAAGAAAGAAAAATTACTGTCTTTGATGCCCTTTCTGCAATTTTATGGCTTTTGAATGCTTTTGCAAATCCGTCGTGTGCACCTGGCTCGAGACTTGGCAGCTATGATTGCAATTGTGCAGAATATTGGCCGCATCCCTCCATTTATTTCCAAAATTTACAGTGGACAGGGTTATCTTTTCAAATTTTAATTCACATGAGTCGGCCACTAGCCCCGACTAGCCATGCATTTTTTATTAATTTTGAATATGAATCGTCAATTATTTATAGGTTAGCAAACATGGTGTGGTCGAAAAGTATCAAATTATACACATCAGTAGATTACAAACAGTTAGGCTCCACATGGCATGCAGTCATTTGTTTAACCCCGTATAATCTAAACATGTCTTTAATCGACTATGGGACCACATAACATTTTCCTGTACACTTAGGCCCGTTTGTTTGCTAGAATTGACCTGGAATTGGAAAATGGGAATTGGTGAATTGGTATAGGCCAATTCCAATTTTGGTCTAAAATGAGCATTCTGCAATTCCACCTCAGAACCTAGAATTGGAATTGACTCATGGAATTGGAATTGAGAATTCAATTTTGAGAAGGAAAACCAATTCATGTTTTCCAATTTCAGTCATGGACACGTGTCAGCCTCTTGTACCGTCACAAGCAGTTTGAAGTATTACCCTTAACTCTTTTGAAGCTACGACTTTTAACAATTTATGTTATCATTTAAGGTTTTTTCTAGTTTCCAACTTACTTCTATAACTACATCTTGTTTGAATCACACTATGAAACATGTTTGAATTACATTAGTTTGCAAGCTTTAAATATTTGCAATTTGTTCAAAAAAATTTGGTGAGGATTCTAGATATGATATTTTCAAGAGGCAACAGGCTAGGGGTAGACATGCAAAGAAGAGGGTTCAACGAGATAGCAACTAGTCTCCTCCACTTTTGGGGACCCATAATGTTAATATTGGGCATGCTAGAGTTGGAGGAGTTGGCAAGGATAGCTTTGGAATTGTAATTTTTCTCTTCTTTGTATATAAGGGTCTACATACTAATAACTATATGGAGGCTTTGGTTGTTCTTTTGGCTCTAGAAAGAGGTTGTGCCCTTGGATGGCAGAAGATTATTTGTGAGTCTAATTTCCAAGTTTTGATAGACATGTTGAACCGAAGAGGATGGATGATGTCGATTGGCTTTTAGCAATGGTGGGTAGCTAGATCCTTTGTTTGAAAGACTCATTGGAGTTAGTTTCTTTCTGTTATGTCCCCCATGAGTGGAATAGGATTGTTGATTGTTTGGTTAAGTGGGTTTTTGAGAAATTGGGTGGTTGGAATGTGGGCGATTGGGGGCATTGTGTTCAAATTTTAGAGAAGATTGTGAGGGAAGACATAATGAATTAGTTGTGGTCGTATTCTTTATTTGTGCTTGATGCCCTGTTGCTATATATCAATATATTTTTATTTAAATATTTTTTTCTTTTAAATTTTTAAATAATTATTTATAAAATGACTTGGAAATTTCTTATTTTAACTTCTAAATTTTTAATAATTATCTATAAAGTAGATTAAAAAAATTTATTCAAAATTTAATTTGTTTCAATTTTATATAATATTTTTAAAATATTTCTTTTTAATTTTAAATAAATTTATAAAAGAATTTAGCTAGATCTTTTTAGTAGATGAGTCTAATAGTTAATACTTTGTATAATGTAAACTTATGAGATAATAAAAAACATACACAATAAAAATTTAAGAAAGTACAACTAAATATTTAATAATTACCTACATTATATAAATATAATATAGCAATGATAAAAATAAAAAATATTATTCCACTGCAAACATAAATTGTTTTGACTTCGCTCTTTTCTATGGAAATGTGTTCACTCAGAAATGGACATTTGCAAGGTATTCTTTAACACTTGTTGAATTTTGTCTAGTGTTGCAGATGAATTGCAGTGAGGAAATCTGAGTGCAAACGTGGATGGAATCAGGTGGAGGAGGGATTATATTATTGGAATCAGAATCCACACTCATATTTTTTGGGGGCGGCTGAAAAGTGTTGTTTTTTCAATATAACATTTCTCAAATTCAGTGCCCTCTGCAAAACAACAGAGGCAGGCATTAATTATTCTGTTTTTCTCTTCTGCTCAGACAAAGTTCAGACTCCTCAGTTGATTTTGTTCGGCAGGGCTTGTATTTGACAGATAATATTCATTCACACTTTCAGATATGACGTATTTGATAGATAATATTCAACAGAATAGAGATGATGTATTTGATTGGATTTTTTATTTTTGTTTTGTTTTAAGGGAAGGTATCAGTAGTGGCTATGGCTAACAGTGTGCATCTATATTTTTCGATGATTAATGATTATTTTTTAGTTGTTTTTGTATGTAATTTAATTGTTTAAAGTTAAGGTAGAGTTATTTGATATCTATTTGAAGATGATCCAATAACTTCCAGTAATGGTGCACAAATGTCCGAGTAATGGTTCACAAATGAACAAAAAAAAAAAGGTAAAAAATGATCGAGTATTAGTACATATGAAACTTATTAATAAATTTTTCATGATTATATTTTTTTTAAATGTCAATATGATAATAAGTAAACAGTTATTGAAACTCCATTCAATACTGATACCCTTCTCCTATATTTATTTACAACTAAAAAAATCTTAAAGAAATTGTATAAAATCGAAAAAAAAAAATTAAATAAAAATTATAACCTACTTCATAAGTAATTATTAAAAATTTATAAGTTAAAAATAAAAAATTTCTAAATCACTTCACAAATAATTATTTAAAATTTAAAAGTTAAAAATTAAAAAGTTTTATTTGAATGTAAAATCATAATAATTATATATATATATATATATATATATATATATATATATATATATATAATTATGATTTATTAAATTAAAAATAAAAAAATATTATTATTAAAGTTTTTAAAAAAAAAGAGAAAAGGAAAAAAGTGTTATAATATAACTTCAACTGAAATGACAGTGAAGTCAAAGCATGTTTAAAGACTAGAAGATAATAATTACGTATAATAACAATATGGAATGAGTATAAATTGCAATATATGTTGTAATAACATTCTACATTTAACTACTCTCATGCCAATGACAATGTGCTGACGTGCTAATTTATTGCAGCTGTATATGGAGAGAAGGTGTTGCATGTATATGTATATACATATAACACGTGTAGGAATATATATATATATATATATATATATATATATATATATATATATATATAAGGTAGATTTTATGTTGAAGTTGTGAACAGTTTTTGAAGTGATTTAGAAAAAATTTAAAATTATATTATCTTTTGAAGGTTGGCACTTTCTATTTTGTGAGATCATCAAGTTAGTTTTAGTCGTTTAAAGGGATTAGAATTTCTTATTTGATTGGTGTTTAAGGATAAAGAAAGTGTTGTCTCATGTGGGTTGGTACCTACAAAGCTTGTAAGAAGATAAATACAAAAGCAATATTTTTTATGTGGTTTTCTCTCACAAAGATTTCCATTTAAAATCGAGTGTACGTCTTGTTTATGTCATAGTTAGATCTGACTTGTGTGGATACATTTGATTATTGTTCTCTATTATAAGATGGATTGTTACTATTAAGAGTTGGACTAAAGACTTGGATATGGGTTGATCTGTTATGAGTATGAAATGGTGTCTTGGTTAAGGTTGGATGTTACCTAGGTGTACAATGAATCTAAAATGACTATGAATACTAGATGATGTTTTGGACTTTGGTTAAGTCATGCTCGAGTTAACTTCAGCTTAGGTTGGTTTGACCTAGAATTTGAGTTTGGTTAAGACTTATGAGTTAAGCATCTAAGGTTAGGTTGGACAATAGTTTAGTGTGTGTATGGCTAAACTTTGGTCTTTTATATTGGATCACAGTTATGGTTACAAACTACTTTGGGACTCATACAAAGGAAAAAACAAAAAAGGAAAAATCCTATGATTCAAGATAGATAGGCTTTCCCTTTCTCGTTTGAAACAAGAAGGGTTGATCTAAACATTAAAGGACATCTGGTACACACGAATAAGCCTAAACTAGACGATTTGGTGCATCAATCCTTGTAAGCTCATAGATATACTACATTTAAGGACATGGGTAGCATCAACCCTGAATTTGGGACAGTAGGTTGTAGGAATAAAATCCTTGCCCACAACCTAGCACATTGGAGGATTATATTTTTTATGCCCATGGCTTACTATCATCACTTCCTATGACACAATGTAACTTCTTGAGACTAGCTACTAATCATTTCACTACAAGAAAAGATACTCAAGTGGATAATATATAAGATGTACAAAAATAACTAGGAACATCATGGAGATACTTGAAGGTGAGGCTTAGGTCTATAGATGGGATTATATCTAAAAGCATGTGAAATAAGCACAAATGAAATCCAATTTACATTCACTTTGTACAAAAAAGGGTGTCAAGGTTGTGTCATATGTTATGGTACTAACATAAAAAGGAAGATGGATGAATTGTATCACTTTCCATCCTCAAGATTGCCTAAAAGTATGAAAGAGGTGCATGCATGAATACATTCACCAATAATCTGAACAAACAAGTTTAATTACTAAGCACTAAAATAAAATGTAAAAAATATTTATTTTAAATTATCCAAAATATAATGTGAAAAAATTATATCTTCATCTTCCAAACTCATATAAAGTTTTTTTTTTTTTAAATGTTAATCTTCAAACTTCATTCTCCTACAAAATAATGATCAATTCCTGTGTTTGATGCAACAATTTGTGTTGTTATTAGAGGTGACTTTGTTATTGGAGAAACAACCAAGAGAGATACATAATAAACTTGAGGTTTCTAAATTTTCTATACTTCAAACTTAACAAACTCAAATGAATTAGCCTATCAGAACTAGAATACAAATAAGAATTAAAAATAATATTAAAGACTTATCATTAAATGAAAAAAACAAAACAAAATCATCTATTGCTAAAAACAAAATCATGATGATTTGACATGAAGGATTTTGTATCAATTTATGACAATTAGAAAAATAGTTAAGGACGAAAATTTGCCCCCAAATAATATTTCATTTATTTATTTAATAGCTTTATATAATTATTTTATTCAAAAGATCAATTGATTTGATTTGATTTTGCCTTATTAATAGATTTTTTCTTTTTCAAAAAATTTTAAACTATTTTCATCAATATATTAACTAATTTGATCACTTTTTTAATATATTTTTAAGAATTATATGTATTATATTTTTTATCATATCTATTATAACTAGATAATAGATTAATTGGGCTTATATTATTTTTTTGAATATTTGTAGAAAATATTACATTTAAATTAAATAAATAATGTGATTACAAACCCCCGCACAACATCGTTATACCTACATCAACAACTCACAATCTTTCGGGAAGAGGTCATCGAGAAACTCATGGGCGCAGTTAATTACTGGTACCACTATGAATGGCAAAGCCGAGGGTCCGCACGAATCCATGGTTTCATTTAGATAAAAAAAATGTACCAAACATGGATACAGTAGACTATGAGAACCCTACTATAGTAAATAGAGCCAAAGAATTCTTTGACAAATACGTCACTGCTTGGAACCCTCGCTCAAAATCTGAAATTGAAAACATGATACATAGAACCCCAACTGATGATCTGTCCCTGCTAAACACAACTGAAATATTTGCTTGGAATCCTAACATTGATTATGAATAATTGGTTATCTGCCTGCGTAAGAAAGGATGTCAGGTAGAATGCAGATATAAAGCTCCTTGGAAAGAATGTGAAGAACACACAATTACTATGCAATGAATCAGGCCACACATCCTATGAACCCTCAAGAAACGATGATAGGTTGAACATCCATAACCCACATGCTCTCCATATGGAGGGCTAATATAGATTGCCAACCTGTCACCTCACGACTTCTTGTTCTCAAGTACATTGCCAAGTATGCATCGAAGGCTGAAAAAAGTCTGAGATTTGTGTTAATATGCTCGCAAGAATTAGTGTCGATGCAAACCAACAAGATCATGTCATTAAAGCATACCAGAAGTTCATGGTTGAGATCGTTGCGGAGAGAGATATAAGCGCACAAGAAACATGCCATATGTTACAAAAACTACCTCTTGTGATTTGCAATCGCCAATTCATATCACTAAATGTGGGTAAAAAAGTGTTCCACCGCATCAAACAAACAACCGATGGCAGTGAGATACAATCTACCTACATACAAGCCTACTTGCATCGTCCAGCACACTTAGAACTAGTAACACTCATTGAATCAGCAAGATCTTACATGTATTATGTCAATCACAAAGGAAGCAAATGGCGCTATAGAGAAGAATAAGCAATAGTCCAAGTCTATCCAAGGTTTTATGCCATTCCAAAAGAAGACTTGACAATTTTGAAGGGGCCCAAGTAAGAAAATTTATAAATAATGTATGTCAGCCTGTTTATAACTTTCGAGAAACCTCTTGGAGGCCTTTATAAGGCGTTGGCTGGCATCAGGAGGTTGTTGGAGCGAGCTTCTTCTATACAAACATTTTTGTGCAATAGATAGAGATATAGGCCTCTCCAAAGAAGAGATCATTAGTAATTGGCAGTGTATGGATACACAAAAATATAATGTTTGGCATGTTGGCTGTGTTGCTCAAAATGAAGATGTATTTCTAGAGGAAAATAAAAGTGATAGCGAAATAGGTAGACAAGACATGAATGTACAAATGCATGAGTGGGAGCTATTGTCTCAAATGGGGCTTGCTAATAGTATCAACTTAAATGAGCTTGACATGTTGGGAAAGCGTGATTTTGACACCAGTAACATTTGGGAGGACCACAATGTCACTTCACAATTGCATGAAACTGCAAATTAATTTGTTCATAGGAACAAGATGTGTCAACAACATATTCACCCCCCAGCAAATGTGTACAACCAAAACTACATGTTATCACCTCAGCAACAACTGGCACTTTCTCTCATTATAGACCACTCCAAAGCTAATTGCTCAACTGAACCATTATACATGCTTGTACAAGGAACAACATGAATTGGAAAATCATATCTAATAAGTTGCATAAGAACTGCACTTCAGCACTGCAGACCACAAGGATTGAATCCACTTCTTGTTCTTGTGCCAACAAGAATCGCAACATTTAATATGCATGCATCAACCATACATGCAGCCCTCAAGATTCAAATAATAAAATGAAACCACCACAAGGCCAAACATTAACAACAGTCCAAGAAGACATGAAAAGTATTCAATACATTCTCATCGATGAGATGAGTTTCATAGGCCCAAAACTACTATTGAAAATTGATAGCAGGTTACGTGAAGCACTACCCCACTAACAACACATTTCTTTTGGCGGTCTCTCTATAATTCTAATTCAACTTTCGAAACCTTTGAACCTTGAACTTTCGTAAAGGTTAAGTTCAATGGTTCAACACTTTACTCCTTGCAGATTTGAATATTGAACATTTGAGCTTTGAACCTAGGCAATTTGGACTTCTGAACTCTTGGTCTTGAACCTGCACCTTCAAACCTATTGAACCTTGAACTTTGAACCAAAAATAGGTACAATTTTCAAGTTCAATGTCTGCTAACCTGAACCTTTGAACCATGATTTTGAACTGTTGAACTTTGTGAACTTTAAACCTTGAACTTTCGTAAAGGCTCAAGTTCACTTGTTCAACACTTTACTCGGAGATTTGAATGTTGAAGATTTAAACTTTGAACCTAGGTGATCTGGACTTCTGAACTCTTAGTGTTGAACCTGCACCCTCAAACCTGTTGAACCTTGAACTTTGAACCAAAAATAGGTATGATGGTTCAAGTTGAATGTCTTCTAACCTGAACCTTTGAACCATGATTCCGAACTGTTGAACTTTCTGAACATTGAACCTTGAACTTTCGTAAAGGTTCAAGTTCAATGGTTCAACACTTTACTCCTTGCAGATTTGAATGTTGAACATTTGAACTTTGAACTTAGGCAATCTAGACTTATCAACTATTGGTGTTGAACCTGCACCTTCGAACCTGTTGAACCTTGAACTTTGAATCAAAAATGTGTACGATGGTTCAAGTTCAATGTCTGTTAACTTGAACTTTCGAACCATGATTCTGAATATTGAACCTTAAACTTTTGTAAAGGTTCAAGTTCAATGGTTCAACACTTTACTCCTTGCAAATTTGAATGTTGAACATTTGAACTTTGAACCTAGGCAACCTGGACTTCTGAACTCTTGGTGTTGAACCCGTTGAACCTTGAACTTTGAACCAAAAATAAGTATGATGGTTCAAGTTCAATGCCTTCTAACCTGAACCTTTGAACCATGATACCGAACTGTTGAACTTTTTGAACTTTGAACCTTGAACTTTCATCAAGTTCAACACTTTACTCCTTGCAGATTTGAATGTTGAACATTTGAACTTTGAATTTAAGCAATCTGGACTTCTGAACTCTTGGTGTTGAACCTGCACCTTCGAACATGTTGAACCTACACCTACGAACATGTTGAACCTTGAACTTTGATCCAAAAATAGGTACGATGGTTCAAGTTCAATGTCTTCTAACCTGAACCTTTGAACCATGATTCTGAACTGTTGAACTTTAGGATCGTTGAACCTTGAACTTTCGTAAAGTTTCAAGCTCAATGGTTCAACACTTTACTCCTTGCAGATTTGAATGTTGAACATTTGAACTTTGAACCTAGGAAATCTAGACTTCTAAACCCTTGGTGTTGAACCTGCACCTTCAAACCCGTTGAACTTTGAACCTTGAAGTTTGAACCAAAAATAGGTACAATGGTTCAAGTTCAATGTCTTCTACCCTGAACCTTTGAACCATAATTCCGAACTGTTGAACTTTCTAAACTTTGAACCTTGAACTATCGTAAAGGTTCAAGTTCAATGGTTTAACACTTTAGTCCTTGTAGATTTGAATGTTGAACATTTGAACTTTGAACCTAAGCAATCTGGAATTCTGCTTGGTGTTGAACCTGCACCTTTGAACCTGTTAAACCTTGAACTTTGATCCAAAAATAGGTACGATGGTTTAAGTTCAATGTCTTCTAACCTGAACCATTGAACCATGATTCCGAACTTTTGAACTTTCTGAACTTTGATCTTTGAACTCTCATAAAGGTTCAAGTTCAATGGTTCAACACTTTACTCCTTGCATATTTGAATGTTGAACATTTGAACTTTGAACTTTGAACCTAAGCAATCTGGACTTCTGAACTCTTGGTGTTGAACCTACACCTTCGAACATGTTGAACCTTGCACTTTGAACCACAAATAGGTACGATGGTTCAAGTTCAATGTCTGCTAACCTGAACTTTTGAATCGTGATTCTGAACTATTGAACTTTCTGAACCAGCTGAACTTTTTGAACTGGTTTAACATTCTTTCAACTACCACATCTTATAAACATCATCTTCACAAAAGGTTATGAGAGAAATCATCAAGGGAGAGCACAAATTTCAGTTTTGCTGGTCATAAATAAGGGAAGAACTAAATTTCCAAAATTGAAATTTTGGGGACCATAAGTGGACCAACAAGGTATATCTCAACATTATCTTAAAAACTCCGACAAAAATAAAAGTTCTAATCTTCTTTTATCATTGTTATGTTTCTGATATTTATAAATCTACACTATTATACACTACTTTATATAATGTAAAACTTAATTTACAGTTTCCACTAAAACATCTATTGGTGATTCCCTTACACCTGCATTGAGTGCAAATGTTAGTAATAAATTTAGTGAGTGAGCATTGAAAATTCTATGGTGTGAGACATTTCCATTGTAGGTAAGTCCTTATTTTAGTGAAGAACTATTGGAGCGGCTCTTGAGAAAATGGCTTACGGATGATTAAACATCTCCCTTCTGTTGTGTTTCCAATTTGGGCTTCTTTAGGTCAAATCATTCGTTTTCTCGTTCTCTGCATGCATTTCCAATGTCAATATCTTGATTTACTTTAAGCCTCAAGGGTAAGGACCAATTTTACTTTGGGGGCAGACTTGACCAATTTTACTTATTTTGTACTGGTAACAACAACTCATGTAATCATTTACGTAAAGAAAAGGATTTGTGTTAAAGAATCAAGGAGTGGAAAACCCACCTTGATACAGATCACTTGTACGTATCATCTTTAAATTAATTAAATATTATCATTACACAAATCAAAAACACTCCTGTGTGATATAATTGTTGATTGACATATACATACAGACCATAGAAAAGCTAATATTAATATTGTTATCCATCTGATTTCTATCATCCCGAAAACCCACGACATTTCCCACTTCAAACCATGTGTAATGTAGTTTCTAGCCTCCGTTTCACACAGCCCATTTTTGTGGCTAAGCAAAATATCTATCCCCAATTGAGTCTCCTTTGTTATAACACGTGACATTTCCCACTTAAAGTTCATATACAATGCAGTTTCTAGAGGCTAGACTTTCCAGCCTTTTAATCTGATACAGCTAAAAAAATATTTTTCCAACTCCCTTGAATATTGTATGAAAATGAAATTGGGTTATACCTTCAGAAGGTAAGCAGTACTCTGAAGTGGGAAAAGTGTGTGCTACATTTATGATTTAATTACTATAACATACCGAGCTCAAAAGCATTGTATTTTGGTGAAATTCAGTCAAAGAAGATTATAAGTGTTTATGCGGGCTATAATACAAAAGAAATATGTCACTCAATTCATCTTTGTATACATAAATATCAGAAACATGAATTTTCCCCAGTCGATAAAGTTCTAGCTATTGCTTTTCTGAATTTGACTGGGTAGATTTTTTTCCCAACATTTCGGATCAAACTCTATGATCCGTCATCAGTGAATGAAACATAAATATTGATATATAAATCCATATGATACACCTATGCTTCTCATGATATGTTATACTCAGTAAAACAATGTTAATGTAGTGAGTTTTCCATTAATAATCAACATTTGTGTTTAATGCCTTATTTTCACTTCTGCAGAGTTCCAATTTAATTTTTCACTAGATCATGTAAGCAGTTTTTAGGATCCCTTGGTTACTAACACACACCACTACTTACAAGAATAGTTCAAATTTCAGATGTAAATACCGAATATCTTCGGCCTGATTCAGTGAACAAATGCCATTCATCCTTACGAAAAAAAAAATTGAAAGATGGATTCTAAGTTTCAAAGAGGCACAATTCATGTCAACTTTTTTATTTACTTCCTGCGCGTTTCTGGACCTTTCCAAATGTAATAATTTTTTATACAAATTACATCACATTTTATAGATAACCTTCAGACAGAAAGGTTTGATGTACAACAGACAAAAATGTAAGATTTCAACATAAGTTGATGTGCCTTCTCTTCCTTCACTCTCCACCACTAACCTTTGTGCTTTTCAGCCTTTCAGATACAGCTGATGCTGCAAGAGGCATTATCTGTGCAGTAACTGGTGCATTTTATAGATAACCTTCAGACATAATGGTCCGATGCACAACATGCAACAATGTAAGTCTTCAACATTAGTTACCATGTTTTCTCTTCCTTCGGTCTCCACTAACCCGTGTGTTTTCAACCTTTGGGAGACCAGATACAGCTGGTGCTGCAGATGGCATTGTCTGTGTGGGAGCTGGTGCAGCAGCTGCTTCCGAAGGGAGGGGAGGGGGTGCTGCTTCAGGAAGAGGGCGAGGTAGGATGTGCTTTAGCCTGTTATTTCTATAGTTTTTCCAGAAATAAAATTGTTGTCGATGGGCCAATTCCTGAACATAACCATACAACAAATTAACCATGAATCTTAAGAGTAAATGCATCTGCTTTGTAGCTGTACTAGTAACTTCTCCCACTATCATGTTCTATCAAAATAACAATCCATGGACAAAGTTTGTTTCATGAAACTTTGAGCAGCATCCTGCTCCCTCGAATAAAGGTAGAAACATGCAAAAGGACATAATAAGATATAGCAGGGAGCAATGCTGCCATCTGTACCAAAACTAAACAGTGCCTGTTTTGTGACATAAAAAAACCATAAATTTGATTTCTTACAATTGATCCTGATTAATCCACCAGTGTTGAGAACCCATGGTCCTCTCCCTGCAAAATATGTATTCCCTATGTATATACAAATGCAAAAACAGAGAAGTACAACGGTTCTTTCACTGCAGTAAAAATTCATATTGAGTTATATTTCTCAGAAGACCACGCACACGTAAAGAAAGCTAACAAACCAATCGCCATATTTCATGAGAAAGCCACCCTTAAACTTCAAAAGGTTAAATTTCCAGACAGACTCTGATACAACAAACTGGAAACCATAAAAAAAGCACTGTACAATAGACTGTAAGCTGCATTACAGGTCCATTTGAGAAAATGCAAACGAATATCAGCTACCATAAGTTCCAAAATTGTGCAAAACCTGGTAAGAGCAAAAAAACTACTAACTTCATTTTTTTCATTTTAAAAACAACACTCACTATTCTATTACTAAACAAAATGTTTCAAATTTTTTGAAGAGGGAGAAAGAAAGAACAATGCAGTAGATATTTCCCCCAAAATGCTAGCAAGATTTATACAACACCCAATCAGGTGTGTAAGACCCTCTTGCCAGGCACACAGAGATGACATAATGGAGCTGTTACTATTAGCAGATGAGTGGATATTAAACAATGGACCTGAATCTTTTCATTTGCAGTTTTAAGAATACTTGGGGCTGGCAGGATTGCACGGTAATGTAACCATTGCATACAAAAAAGCATAGATGAGCATGTTTCATTAGGAACATGTGTGTACGGATGTGTATGGCTGTGGCCCGAGCGTAACCCACTCAAAATAAATCAATCAATTATCAAGGCATATTTTTGATGACCATAAACAACATGACACATTTACCACCTCAATCTCTTTATAAATAAGTTACAAACCCAGCAACAAACAGACACCCCCAAATATTCAAGAACAAAAGGCCCAGTAGTTAGTGTTATCTGCTTCCTTGTTAGAGGACTCAGAATCAACCAAAGAGCCACAGATAAAACCCTGTTGCAAGCATTAGCATCCAAACACACTCAGAAGGAAATCCATCAAACCATGGAAGATAATTACTATTCCCGCCAAATACATGCAGTAGCCCTGATTGGCGTGTTAACTTCCCAGCTATTATCTTTCGCTTGGTCTCACTGACCCTAAAAAATAGCCAGGCGGCTTTTTAAACATTTTTGTTCTAAGGTGATAGGGATCACCTGTCACACAGCCCCTATCTTGGAGTACTGTGACAGCTTGAAGGTCTTCCCTACTCCATGTGGCCTACAGTGGCCATTCAGGAACTTCGAGAATGGTCCTTCCCTTCTGTACTTGAGCCACCTTCTCACCAGTACACATGGTTTTCAGATATAAGTATTGTTCAGGCAATTTGCCAAGGACATGGCAAATAGCTCTCCAGTTTCCCCTACTCGCCAAAATTGCTCTTATGTATAAAAAGGCAGTTGAGGAAACTTTGAAGGTCCCTCCCATAGTGAATCACCTTGTGAAGACACATAATTTTCAGATAGAAATTTTGTCAAGACAATCTGCCAAGGACAATGGCCACAATCCAAATGGAAAATGTATAAATATTAAATAGTAACCAGATATGTATAGTGACTTTAGGAGTAGTTCTACAGCAATGAGTCACCTTCTTGTGGTTGAACATGGTTTTCAGACAGAAGCTTTGTCAAGTAAATCTGCAGTCCAAGGGCAAACACCATATTCCAAATCGAAAAATGTTTAAAAATGTGCATGGTCTTCTATTATGTCATTCTATGAGATCAATAGATATATTTCCTTGCAAAGCTTCCTGTCATATCCCCTGTCTGAAGCCTTAATCGCAATTGTTGAAATATAGTTTCAATCAGATTTAATGTCTGATGGAATTACAATTAAATATAATTACATTATGTAACGCTCTGCATTAGCATTACAGTCAGATTATAATCTGGACTGTAATGTTAATGCAGATCACTCTTAATAGTTAATTATGTTTATTGTTTTAGAAACTCCTATAGATGATTAGTTGAGAGATGTTAAGTAAACTAATTATATTAGTTAGTAATTAATGGATATCATGAAGGGTCATGATCCTCCAAGTTGCTAACCCTTTGTATAATATATATGGTTGATTAGAATGAGGAATCAATCAATCACAAAGGCCATTGCTTTCCTCAGACCATCAACAAGAGCAGATTATTCACTTACCTATTCATCCATTTCCTTAACAGCAATAACCAAAAGAAAACCCAGCAATCAAACAGCAGCAGTCATACAAAAAAAAAAAAAAAACAGATCAGTAATATTTATATAGGGCAATTAATAACTTTCTGGCCGACCCTCACAAACAGCTTTTTATAGAAACTGAAACTAGTGATAGTGGCAGCGATTAATTAAAGGAGGGAGGCATGATATAACCATAGTGGCAGACTCACAAAGGTAGCAACTCCCTTAACTAAACAGCAGATACCCTAATTGAAGCCCTTAATAATAACAGTGGTTAATTAAATTAGTGAAGCGGTGCAATCTAGCTGACCTCCAAGAGGCATAATCAATAGAACCAATCATGAAGAGATGTGATATAGCCAGAGGGACAACCCAAAAAAGATGTGATATAATTAAGTTGATGAAAAAACAGTTTTGTAAAGGGGGCGATCATAAAAAGAGGTGCAAATGAAGGGATACGTGGAAGAGACCTGTCTCCTCTGCCCCAAACAATAACATATAAATACATTAGAACAACCCCTAGACTAAGTTTCGGGTGCGGATGCAGGAAATTTTTTTTTGGGGGGATGCGGATGCGTTTGGATGCGTTTTTATATATATGTATATATATTTTTAAAAATATATATATAAATAGTATAATATATTATATGTTTATATATGCAAAGAAATGCAAGAAACATACAAAAATAAATCATTTGATATTGATAATGAATATGATAGTATGATACTTGATAGTTCAACACTTCAACTTAAAGTTAAAACTTCAAAGACATGACAA
>MU226796.1:66747-99179 GCA_018584345.1 Thuja plicata | reverse complement strand
TAACCCTTTGAATAATATATATGCTTGATTGGAATGAGGAATCAATCAATCACAAAGGCCATTGCATTCCTCAGTCCATCAACAAGAGCAGATTATTCACTTACCTATTCATCCTATATTCCTAACAAATACAGGTTGTTCAGGTGCAAAATGTAGAACCTACAATATAAGACACAAAGGTTATCAGTTCCCTATACAATCAAGAATTTGATTGCCTGATGGTTTGGAAGAGTGGCCTCAACCATAAACAATGTATATTTGGAGACAGAAATCAAAAGCAACTGCATAAAATTCTGCTGGCATTGATCCATCTGGAAGCCAGGCAAATACCTCTTTCCTCTATGGAAATTGGATCACATCATCAGTTCCACCACTAAACCAAAAATGTGACTGGGTTATGATCTGGGAGGGTGAACCAGAAGATACACAAGTTCAGAGCTTGGGAAATCAAGAGAAAGTGTAACCCAGCCTGGCATCATAAATTTATCAAGAAGTTAGAAATCTCTCTTATTTGCTCTCGCATCACAAAATACTAAAATAGATACCATAATAATAAATACCAATTAAGACTGTCTAGTGCTCCATAAGGCCAAGACATTGGTCTAGCATCACACACAAATAGAAAACCAAAAGGAGCAGACATACGAAACAAAAAGAGAGTCAAGGATAACTAAATTTATCATTTCAAACTTCAAAGTACATGTTTTCCAAATCCTCTGACTTGAATGAAGGCCTTATGATTCTGAAATTGGAGTTGTCCATCTTTAGTTCATTGGCAATACACTCAATTCAGCTCTTGCAATAAGTTTTTTAAATTTGATGCTGTTATTTGCATAACATGCTTATAGAGATTATAAAAAGCACCTTGTTCTGTGGATGTGCCATTGCATTTCGGAAATTAGCATTTTGCAGAAGTTCAAGGAAAAATAGACAATGAGGGTACCTGTAAATACACAAAAATAAGTTATAATCAATACTATTAGTTTATACCCATGGTCAAAGACAACAGAAGAATGCATCACATGAATGAATCAAAAATGCCAATCAACTATCAAAACTTTTTAGTGTTTAAAAAAAGCAGCACCAGCACACAAATAATCACATCTGGTATTGACTGTGCATTGGATGAGGAAAGAGAAATTACATAATGAATTTTACATACTCCGGACGCTGCCAATACTGCAGATATTTTAAGTAACCAATGAATGCTTCATCATCAAAGTACCGATTCTGAGCCAAATCTAAAAGGAAAAGACATTCTCACTTAGAAATATTTGTAACAAACTAAAAAAGAGCCTAGAGAAAAAAAGAAGAGATGGGAGAAAACTTCAAACTCTTGCTTCCAAACAAAACTCTTTCAAAGATTGAAAATGGACAAATATAAGAACTGGAAGAAAAATTCATTATAATTTTTATAGCACTTCTGCAAGGAGGCAAATAGAAAAAAAATCACTTGCACAAGCACACACTTTCCTATAGTAATATTTCTTGGCATTAAACAAAATCAAGAACTAACTTCAAATTGAATTCTACACAGGATGAAAGTGCACAATATAGAATTGGCCACAATGGATGCTATTGATGGCAATCTTTACTACATTCAATACAGAATCACCATGAAAGCTAAAAATTAAAATGAACGTGGATATTAATGTCTCACCAATTGTTGCCACAAACGTAAAGCTATTTCCTTATTTTAATTTATATATGAGGAAATGTCTAGTTTTCTATCCTACACATAGAAATCCATATATTTTATGCACAACTCAGTGGCTGCTTACAATGTATGTAAGTTGGATTGGCAAGGCACTGTAAAAATTCCAATTCCAGCAAAAAGCGTTGCCTACCATCATCAGGATCTTTGTATGCCTCCTTGGGACTGCAAAATAATGTTCAGAAATCAACCAAATAGAATACAATTGCCATAGCCTTGCATAAAAAACTGTTGAAATCCAACTGAACAGAATAATTTGTTGAAAAATCATGAATTTTTTAAGTTAATTGTAGTTTAGCATTTAAGTTGTACACAAACTTTGAAATAAAAATGAAAACACACAAATTTGTTACTAAAGCTGTTAAATTTCAGACAAGTTGAGCAAATTCAATTAGGCTTCAATTTAACGCATGGAACAAGAGAATGTAAACAGATATAGCCAAAACAAACTAGAAACATGGATATTTATTTTTTCTATATAAATTTATAATGGAGTTGAAAATTTTGACCAATGAAAGAGATCATACAGAGATGGATCTGGAGATAGATCTGCACCCCCTTGCTTAGGATCCATATTCTTTGCTTTATAAAAATCAATGATGTGCTCCTCTTTTTTATCTTTCTCTAGCGCTCTGAATTTACTTCAACCATAAAAGTGCCCTTATGTAGGAAATGCCTCTGTGATAAAACAAAAGGAAAAATAGAAGGCAATCAGCACGACAAAAAAATTAGTCCCAACCCAAGATACTCTGATTCAGTTACATAATTGCAAGCAACAAATAACAAAGCAAGTTTACTTGAAGGAATTCGTATTCTGTGCTTCATAAATTTGCTTTAAAACAAGAGAATACCAATCTCTCATCACAACTGCTTTGTAATAACAACTCCAAACATATTTTACAAATTACAACCACATAAAAATAACAAGGACGAGAGCAAGAAACATCTTCTACATAGCCCAAAAGGCAGATGCCAAATATTACTTTGCAATTAAATCCCAGAGCAACATTAGCAACATTCTTCCCTTGTTAGTGGGATGTCAACTGAAATACCTTCCACTTTAAAAAATACGTAGTGACTTTCTCATTATTTGTGGCAATGATTGATCATTGACCACACTTACCGGAGAAATAAAACGATAAAATTTTGAGAGTATACCACAAATTAATAGCATAGAATAGCCGCATCAGAAGAAATTCAAACTTCAAAACTGCTGCACAAAGATAAGTTATAAATCAAAATTCTTCAGTCAGATAAACTAATGGAAAATATTCATTTCGAAACCAATTTATTAGATTTGCCATGTCCCTCCAAAGTGAATCAGTCACAAGCAATTTGCAGCCTTTCCCCAATGAAGTATACAAGGATTGTAGACATTCATATAGCTGGCTTGCTTACACGCCCAATTACTAAAAAAATTCAAAATTAAGCAAGGATATATCATTAATAATGATTTTATTTTGAGATACAGTATTAATGCTGATAGTATGTTATTTCCCTTTTGCGAGGCTTGGTTTCCATTTTTTGAGAAAACACATGGCATCCATGACTACAAACAGAAAAAGTGGCTAGTCTAAAGACCCTTGTTAGAAACACAGAACAAAATGTCCAAATAAGGGAATACTATATGCAACTATTATACAAAGGACATTGAGAGGAGATATAAATCATTGGAAATATCACCTTGCATAGGTCCTTTGCTGAGATATTACACCATGTGCTGAAGCAACTGTAGAGATTCAAAATGTGGCAAGAACTCTTCTTTGAACATATGTGCAAAGGAAATGTAAAGAAAAAGAGGACAACAAAAGCCACAAGAGCCTCACCCACATTCCCCAGTTCTTAAAGGTTGAACACAAAGGGAGATATGAGGGGGGATTCTTCTTCCATTGGGTCACAAGTATGGAGATCAGTTAGTTTGGGCAACCACAATTCTTATTTGTTGTTCCTCATAAACCTTTTCATGTGCGACCTTTATTGGAAGGTACTACATGGAATACGGAATTGCATAATGAGACGAAATTGGCATGGGCCAAATCTTGGTACTACAATAGTATTCTATTTAATCTACTTCAAATTCTCATTGGAAACACCCAGTTACTGCATTGGCGATGCCTGTAAGGAGTTCAAACCTGAAGCAATTATGAACTGAGCACCCCATTATTGGAGGGTGATATCCAAAACCCATATTACTAGTAGAGAAACAAAAGCAGATTTGGAAAACAAACATTGCAACATTTTGGTTAATGAGTGCATAGATGCTAGGTATAGAACAGCCATTAAAATTTCTAGTAACCTCAAGAGGATAGTTGCTCTTTTGAAATCAATTGATGTCTCCATGAAGTCACAAAGGCTGAGAACTTGTCTTATCCTTCTCCTTGAGGGCATAAGGAAATTAACTTGGGTGAAGAATGCAAAGGAAGATGCAAAGAATATTACCAAAAACACATGGGTTCAAAATCTCATGAGAGAGCATACATTAGGGAGTTTGTGCATACAAGAGTCACATGCTTTGCTACTAATTTTCTGACTTTGTCAAGTATAGCAGCTACATTGCTCAACATTGAGCACATGTTTGTGAGCAAAAATTGTTTGTGGTCTTTACTGTAGGAAGGTTGAAGCAACAATGACCATGAAAACCTTTTTTATGGTACATTTGTCAAGACCATAGGGAATATCATCAAGGTAAGTTTTTTACTCAAAATTTCCCTTTTTAAAAAATATTACAATTTTACAAATAGTTGATTTGTAAAATTTTAATAATTTAATTTTTTTATAATTATTCACTTTAATTTTCTATTTGTTTTTGGTTAGCATTCTAGAGTTGGCAGCTAGGGATAAAAATTCCATGGAGTAACAATACAAGGACATGGACATGGCCAGAAAAGCAGTTCAGCAGTTGTATGGGTCAAACCTAAGTTGTCGATCTTGGTACTGATTCAAATTCGGGTTCGGATTCTGATTCCCGGATTCGGCAAAAAAAAATTTTGGGCGGATTCTGGTACCGTGGGTATATACTATATATATAGAGATATTTTCAATATATATATATATATATATATATATATATATTTTACTTCTCTTGGTGATGAATCTTTGCTCTTATATGCGGATCCCTGCTTTATCTTTGACCTATAGGATAGCAGGATCATGCTCTGATACCACTATATTGCCCCTTATCCAGACGTCTATATTTTGTGACTGGTTTCTGTTAAAAGACTTCTTTCAACCGATGACTTATACTTCAATTCCTAAGTTTGTCCCAACTTTGATCAATGATGTCCACTATATAGGACAATATATGTATACCAAGTATCTTGACAAAGAACAACACTGATATGTATAGCTTCAATACCAAGTGACAATTTCTTAATCAAGATAGGTAGTGCTTCAAACAAGGATTATATTTCTAAGTTGGAAGAGTGGTTTAAGTTGAGTCATGCAGATTTGTACGAGTCCAATATTGATTACTGATATCTTTGCTGGTCTTTTATGAATACCTGATTGCTTCTTGATATTCTGATATAGTATGTTGGTCTGGTGTGAAGTTGGATCTTGCAATGATATAAGTATTGCCTCTAGCTACAACTATTGATCCCTACAAATGTAGTTTCTTCTGTGATCCCTACTATAGTTGCCTTCTCTAGCAGATCCAAATAAAGTGAATGAGATCTCCAAATGCTAAATGGGGAAACAAAGAGAACATGCAAGCACTAAAACACATCAAGAAATCACCAAACTTCAATGATAACTTTATTATCTTAGTAGCTCATAGCAACAATCTCCATAATCCATCCTTTACAAATGAGAAAAGAAGCCTTTATATAGGTCCCCGATTACAATGAGTGGCCCGGATTGAAACAAAACTGATGGCCCAAATTGTGCCACCTCAACCCTAACTAGGGTTAGGGCAAAGAAAGAGTATTTAAAATTAAAGCACAGGTCCATACGGACTAATCAAGAGGAAATCACCTTCTCAGTGGGGGTAATAAATGCCAACTATGCATGTGGGCGACATGAATGCCCACTATGGATTAAATGCTTTGTCTTCCTTGAATAGATTATTCTCGGTTCCCTTAAATGCAATGAATTTCGACTTGGAAATCTTAGATTAGCTAGTGGAGATGACTGGATGCCATGTCAACAAGCTAGGTGTCAGGCAATATTTTCTAATTGCATCATTTTGTAACCCAGTTCCAACTTTGATTACTTTTTCTGAAGTTATCTCCCTTAGATCATTTTCTTCTTTCCATGTACCTGCTTGAGAATTTGTCTTTTGAAAATGGATCAAACCCCCTCATCGCTGATTATGTCATTCTGGAATTCCTTCACATAGAACTGCCTTGGCCATGGTCTCGGATCTCCAGATTGAAATTTGATCTTTTGAAGTCCTGAACCTTGAATGCCTTGAACTGGATTGCCTGAAACTTGGATGCCTTCAAAACTAGAACTGGAATTCTAGAACTTGATTTTCTTTCTAGAACATCTAGAACTGGAATTCTTCCTCCTACAAAATAAAATAATTGACGTAAGAATCACATAAAAAAATTCTTTCATATTTTCTCTCTAAAAACCCTCTCTCCAACATTCTCACGCCTCTTTCTCTCGTTTTTCAAACTCTACAAATTCACCTCTAGAAAGAAATTCTCTCTTCAGAGCTTGCTATGCCTTTTTCCTTATTTGAAGATTTTTTCCTCGTCGTTTATTTTCATCAACAAGCTTTGTTCATGGGTGTGCATTTGAATGAGTTGGACTTTAAATAATCAACTCATTAAATATTTCCGCCATTTTAATTAAATTTTGACAAGGTTTCCAATATTTAATTATTTTTTCAAAATAATTGCAATTTTATTAAATAAATATTAGATGTCAGAAATTCCAATATTTATTTTTATTTCTTGTGCTTATAACATTCCTCAACTTCCACACTTGATTAAATCCATTTTCGCAATTTCTTCTAGGGGGACGAATTAGATATCGGCATGAACTTTAAATTTCCATTATCACCTCAAGCGCGCAATTGTGAGTTTTTTATTTAAATATGGGACGCCAATAAAAGCAAATTCCCCGAATTAGGATAAAAACCATATATTTCTCGTTCACTTAATGTCTCACACTTGTAAATTTTATATCACTCCCATGTCTTATTGAACCCTCAAATGGAATGCATATCAAACACTTAGAAGAATTCCCAATCAAGCCAAATTACACCTATTCCTTCCGCAAGTTAAAATATAGGCATGGATTTACATTATTGTCCATCATTTTCCCATGCTTTTAAACCTTTTTCTTGGACTTTAAACTATTCAAAATTTTCCTTGCCTGTGACTTGAAATAATTCTCATTCCCATGGGCGCATATTGGTGCCTATGAAGGAAATTTAAATCGTTGAACATTTCACACCCATGTCACATTTGCGCTCTGAGCGCATATTCACTACAGTGGGAGTTTTCAATTTTTAAAATATTTTCTTTGCCCGTGGGTGATTTGCGTTATGAGTGCATTTGGGCCTTCCCCAAGGATTCCTTTCCTCTACTTGAATTCATTGACTTGGTTGAAATTTCGCTTAATGCACATTAGACTCATTGGCGGACTTTTTTTTTCAAAGCAAGATTCCTTGAGTATGGCAGATCCGCACTATAAGCGCATATTGGAGGCCCCCACAGATTCCTTTGCTTTTGCAACGATTCCTTGACCAAGAGAGATTTGTGCCCAGAGCGTGAATATGGACTACAGTGAACTTTGATGCTTGGACGGGATTCCTTTGGTGCGCAGGATTAGCACCCAGAACGCATTTGAACACAGCTCATGAACTCTCGCATTCCATAGCATGTATCATTCAGCGTTGTCGAGCGCACAAGAGGGTACCAAACGGATTTTTCGCACTGTGAAGCTTCCACGCATGTGGTTTTGTTGGGTGTAAACCAGAGGAGACTTTGGGTATTTCGAGCCAATTCCTGGTTTGTGTAATATTTATGCTCTTAATCGTATGTGAAACCAAGTGTTGAGTTTGTTGCGATGAAACAAATTCACGTCCTTGAAGCTTTTTGAAGGATTTCAAACCATTTTACTTAACATTCCATGTCTATTTGTTGTGACTGGGTGCATTGTGTATATGCAGATAGATTCTCAGATTTTTTATCATTTCCTTCACTATGTCCAATATGCGCTGAGAACGCAAATTGGGCCCTTCACGGACTTTCCTTCCTTTAACACATCCCCGACCATGGAGAAATTGCACTCTGAGCGCATGTGCAGGTATAGTGTGGATTTTCTTGTTCTGAACGGGATTTCTTTGCCATATGGGATCCGCACGTGAGTTTAATCCCTGGCCCGTGCTCATTTTTCTTGTTTTCAATGTGTTTCCTTGTTGTGTAACCTTGGTCCGATTGCAATTTAACCTCTTAGACTCGCATTCAGGTCTGGGTGAAAATCAATATATCTTGGGGCTTCGCATCAAGGTCATGGGCAGAACTTAGCTTGTGCTTGGGCTCGCACTTTAATTTTGGCAAAAACTTGCCCTTGCTTAAGCTTGTCATCTTAAGATCAACTTCCCAAAATTGCAAAGCAATGAAAATACATCATGAAACACCCAGATCCCTACCTATATTTTTGAAGGATTTCCAGAACTAAAGAAATTTCCAGAAATTAATGAATGATTGTCGGTGAGTGCATACCACAGAGGAGAATGAATTTTCCTTTTCAATTCAGCCTATTCTTCACGAGCATCCATGAGCACAACCGAAACTTCCTATAGCATTCCAATATCTTGGTGCTAATGATCCTTGTTTAATGAAGAGCTTCTACAGTTTCCAACTTTACTTACCATTCACTGCCTTCATATTCCTTGCCCCTACTGTTGGATGGAAATTTGATCCCGTCGAAGAACTCTCTACCTATAGATGCATATCGGGCTTGTGAGGGGAGAATCCCTGCAACTATTCCCTATCGCAATCAATCTTATACTCATGGGCATGAGACAAGACTATGTGATGGATTTTCACTCCTGGCATAATTTCTAAAGCAACAAGATGTGTTGCCTATGGGCAGAACCAGCACGTGATGGAGAACTTCAACATCTTGCAAATTATTCCTGCCTTGGTGAATTTAGCACTCCAAAGCATACTTGGCACATGTAAGTGGATTTCTCACCACTTAGTTCTTTCCATCATTCTATGTTCTTTGGATTGGCACTTAACCAGTTTTGATTGTTCAATACCCTCTTCAGCTTGGGCGCAATTGGGGCCCTTACAGGAGATTTTGGAAATTTCTCTGGATAGCACTCAATTGACGCTTCATTCAAATTCACAACTCTAAATTAGGAAAAGCTCCAAAACTAGAACCTTAAAAGGCAGGGAACTAATCTAGACTCTAGACCTAGCCAAAATTGCCACTTCCAATTGAACCATGAGGAACTTAGACTAAGAGCAAGAGCTACCAAGACAACAAAACCCAAAAAGGCCAAGCAAACCGAAAGGCAGGGGGGTACCCATTTCGAATGGGTGATGTGTGAAAGAGATCACAACACTTCCCACAAGGTCCTAATACAATTGTCTTTATTTTGAATTTCAGTATTCATTTAAGTTGAACTGATAAGGACTTTTCAATTTATCTATCTGTAAGGCAGATTGTAAAGTTGTTTTAGGGTTTCTTTCAAGGAGAGAATTAAATTCCTTAGAATAATTCGAGTGAATTTTCTAAAGTTCTTTACAAATTTGATGATTACATCTATAGTATGACTGTGGAGTGGTATGTAAGGCATATTCATTTCCATAGTTGTCTGTGGGTGTACTTGGGTGGGTATTGTTGTTAAGGGTTTTGTGCATTCAAAGTGACTTCATACCCTAGGATAGGGCACAGGTCTTTTATGTTAATGGAGTGTGTGGTTCTCATCATTCACAAAAACTTTGTTAATCTAGTATGTTAATATTTATTTAATCAGACAGTTACAGAACAAGTGTTTTGTAAGAAATCCGCTGTGAATATGCTTAGTTGTAACTTTGTATGAGTCTTTAAAGCAGAGGATAGGTAAACCCGCCTGAGTCTGTGGAGCTCAAAGAGAAGAAGGTTAAGATACCTTGTTACTGTTGTTATTTTCCTTGCTTGGTCAGTGTTTGGGCAAATAGTGGGTCATGCTTGTTTTTATAGGTGTAAAGGATCAGCAAGAAAAATAACCAACAGAATTGGCGAGTCTGCTGGGGAATGAGAGATAAGTTTGTATTTCAAGGTGTTGTTACCACAGGTTTGATGGTATTGTTTCATAATTATAATGCAATGTATTGATTGTTGTTCACGATACTTCACACTTACCAATTTCGGTGTGTATATAGAACACTCCGATCATTATTAATATCTCAGCATGATGGTGATTAGTCACGTCTGTGATAGACGTGACTCCTCAAGGAGTCACGCCTATCATAGGCGTGACTATTCCTAACTCCATATGCAATACACACAGGATTAATACACCACTCACAGTTTATTAATACCGTTGACAAAATCATTAAATAAACCCGTCGACATTGAATTATATTCAATCGCCTATTTAGAATATATCTTGTCGGCATTTGTAAGTCGATAATAATATATTGACCATCATACTTTATGATATGTCGATTATAATATAATCTATATTAATATAATAGATATTATGAAACCAACTTTGTAATATTATTATTATATTATAATAATGATAATTATTATTATCATTATTATATTATAACAATAATTATTCTATTAGGTAATAAATATAATAGATATCAATAATATATATAATTATTAATATTTATTTATATATATATATATTTCATAATTAGTCTATTATAGTGGAGTCGACATTTTATCTAATCGACGCTATAATTATCAACACAAGGTTTCCTTGAATTTCTCATTTATTATAAGGTGAAGTCTCATCTATTTTCCCAAGATAGTTTGGGTGGCGGCTCCGAGTTTGGTTTGCCAATGTTTTGTTATCATCATTCTTCGTTCCAATTTTGTGTCATCACTTTATGAGTAGGATGAGAAGCACAAGGGCATGTATGAAGGAACACCACGAAGCCTTGTTAGAAGGTGAACTACCAAAAGCTCCCAGAAGAAACTGGTCCAAAAAGACAGAACCTGGTAATACTTCTTCCTAGAAGCCTAAATCCTCAGTTACAGGTCAGCCTTTAAGTACTGTCCCAAAGAAAAGTTCTACTTCTTCCATGAGATCTAAGTCAGGTAGTTTTGGGTTATTTGACAACTTTTTTGACACCCCTGTACAAGAAGATATATCTCGGCAGAAGGGGGTAACCCAAGTCCAATACAAAATGGGTAATGAGAGGAAGGATAAAAATAGGGATTCTCAATGTAGGAGTTTTACAAATTTAGGGGACTCTTCCTCAATTTTAGTGGATATCCCTTATGTGCAACCTGGGAACCAAGGAGATGCAGATTTTAATCTAGATGACTCCATAGGTTCTCTGAGATTACTTTACCTGGTCCAGATGAGCTCTTTGGAGAAGTTGTTGCTTTAAGAAGAAAATTGAAAGAACAAATGGTTTTAAGACAAAGAAGGGAGAAGGATAGAGAGGAGGTTATAAATGCCCTTACTGAGAGAGAAGATTTACAAAAAAGAATTGCTCAAAGTGAAAGGGTGAATAAAAGTTTAAATGAAAGATATAAAGGTTTGAATAGGGAGGTATTTGGTGGTGTGAATGCCTTGAGGGAAGAATGCCAGGAGAGGGAGCGTCTTTTAGAAGAAAAAAAATATTTGAAGGTGAAGGTCCTGTGCTTAGACAGATTCTTGATTGGGAGAATGAGAAACCTTTTAGGACTCAAATTTCTCTACAAAACCCTCATGTTACCAATGCAAGTAAAACGGTTTTAGATAAAGGAAAACATAAAGTTACTGGCATACACATTGGTGAGCCCAAGGATAAAGAACAAACATCCCAAAATATTTCTTTGCTTGATATAGAGTTAGAGAGAGCCAAAAAAACAAAAGAGAATATTGCCAAGCAATTGGAGAAAGCAGAATTGGAAGCTTTTGCTCCTGAAATGAAAAGGAAGATTGCCTTTTTGAACTCTTGTACATACACTAGTGTGGCTAATTCTACCACTGCAACTGCTAAAGGCAGGTTGGGATTTGGTCCTAAAATTCAGACAACAAATACCAATACAAATGTTCAGGGATCTAGTTCATTTCAGGGTAACCAAAACCTAGGTGCTGGTGGAAGTGGTCAAAATGTTGGTGGCGGTTTTCAGAGAAGACCTATTCATTTGGAAAGATATAGGCAATTATTTTTTGATGGCATTCCAAGCCAAGCAAATGTTATCCCCGATGAGATTAGAGACAGGATCCCTAAGTTAAGTGGAAACAATGCAATAACTGGTGAGGAACGTTTGAAAACTTTCACTGATAAAATGAATGACTATGAAGTAGAGCATGAAGATGTAGTCATGAAGCTATTTGTACAATCTTTGAATGAGGACGCCAGAGATTGGTACCGTGGGTTGCCTGATGGTAGTATTGGTTCATGGGAAGAATTTGAAAAATGTTTTAAAGAACAATATGGTGACAAAATAAATTCTAGTTTCATGTTGAATGAGTTCAACAATATAAAGAAGCTTCCAAATGAGGCCATAGCTGATTTCAACATCAGATTTCAGAAGGCTATGTATAGACTGTTCCAAATGTTGAGACTAGATGAGAATGTGTGTCTTACCACATATTGTAATGCTCTTGATGGAAAGATGGCTTACTTACTAAGAGATAAAGAACCTCATACATTGAGAGATGCTTATAAGATGGCAATCAACATTGAAAGTAATAGAAGAGCCTCAGGAAAATTTGGAAAAAGAGATGATGGTAGGCTTTGGAAAGAATCTAAAGGACGGTCCAATAGGATTCCTAAGGAGGAGGACAAAGTGGACAAGTTGGTAAATGCTATGAAGGACCTTACTGCTAAGGTAGATAAGAATGAAAAAGGTTTTCAAAATAATACACAGAAATATCAGAGGCAGGATAGGCCTTTTAGGTTGCAGGACATGCCTTACAAAACCAATTGGAAAGATGATAGGCCAGTGCCAGAGAGGCCAAATGATGCAAACAACAAGGAAACTCCTGACCCACTACATAAAAATAATGCACATAATGTGGAGAGTGTGCCTTGGTGTGTGGCTTGCAATATGCCACATTCTCCTTTCCAATGTGTTGTGGCTCAAGCCTTAGTAGAATCAACAGGGGATAGTGAAGAACAAGGGAGCCAGTATGAGGAGAAGCCTTTAGTAAATATGTTCATGACCTCTACTAAGGGTGAGGAAAATGATTAAGGAGATCATATGCATCACCGAATTAATGTTGCAAATGATGGTGAAAAACACATTCGGCTCCGAAGACCAAGTGATGAAGAAGTGAGGTCCCTCATTGTTGCTGCAATAGCCCAAGCTAAGAGCACTTATAATCTGAGAAATAGAAGGGTTGATCAAGATCAGGGCAAGCCTAGTTCAATATTTTTAAAAGATATTTCCCCTGGAAGCTCTGTTCAGAATGAAGACAAGACCAATACCAAGGAGAGTAAGATGAAGGTAGGGGAATCTAAAGGAACTCCTACGAGTGCAAGCACAATTAGGTCTGGTTCTAATAAGAAATCAGGTCAATCTAAGGATAACAAAGGTAAAGTTTATATTGAAACTGTTGTAGGTTTTCCAGCATTTGATATGAAACATGCTTTATCCCAAATGAAGGTTTCAGTACCATTAATTGAGATGTTGAAGATAAAGGAACATAAGGAGGTTGTCTTCTCATTGTTTTCAAATATACCTAATATAGCCGATTCTTCTACAAAAAATACTAAATCAAAAGGAAATGATGAGCAGGAAATTCCCAGGATTTATGTTGGAAATATAATTACTTAAGAGCCTTCTCAGGTGGATCCCTTTTATGTCACTTTACTTGTAAATAACCGATTGATAAAGAATTGTATGATTGACACTGGAGCTGCAGCAAATGTGATGCCTTATGGCGTTATGAAGCAGTTGGGTTTGAAAGTTGACACCTCTTTTGGGAGATGCTATGCTATGGACAACAAAGAGGTACATGTGGTTGGAACCTTGAAAGGTGTTAAGGTCAAGATTGTTGCATTCCCTGAGGCTATATTTAAAATGGATATTGATGTGGTTGATACGCAACCTTATTATGGGATGTTGTTATCCAGGCAGTGGGCTGCAGCTGTTGGAGGCCATGTACAATTGGATTTTTCCTATGCTACCATTCCTGTTAATGGGAATGAGGTTAAATTATACTGTGAGCCACATGCTCCAGTAATAATTGTAAATGTTGACCCTAGTATGTTGAATTGTGTTATGGATGTAGATATGGAAAATTTTAGAATTGAACAAGTTCAACCCCAATTGAAGAACACAAACTTGCTTGTAGATGAATTGCAATTAGAACAGCACGAACTTTGGCAAATGTACTTTGATGGAGCATGCTCTAAGGAAGGTTCAGGAGCTGGTGTACTTTTTATTTCTCCTTCAGGTACTACTTTTAAATACTCATTCTTGTTGGCTTTCCAATGCACAAACAATACAGCTGAGTATGAAGCATTGTTGTTAGGATTAGAAATTGCAATTAAGGATGGTATTAAGTTATTAAGGGTTTATGGGGATTCAGAGTTAGCAATCTCTCAAATCAGGTCCAGATATGTTGCAGAATGATAGGTTGAAACAATATAAGCATGCTGTTTGGGACAAGATTAAACTTTTTGATGCATTTTCCATTGAGTGGGTAGAAAGATCAAAGAACATCATGGCTGACTTCTTGGCAAATGTTGCTCTAAAAAATGATGATAGAACATTAGTCAGGATTTCTACCATAGAGACCAAGATCAGGCCTGCCATCCCTAACAATATATATAACTGGCAAGTTTTTGAAGATGTCAGTGACATTCTTAGATTCATTCGGTATTTAGATAATTATGGAGGCCAAAAATTTGACTGTAATGCCTTAGTGGAAGTCACGAATGGAAAGGAAACTAGATTTGGAAATGAGAATGTCCAATTGTAAACAAATGAGATCCCTAAGGGTTTGGTTGAACTAGAGGGAATGTTCAGTGATAATGACAGTCATTTGTATCATAAATCCTCAGCCAAAATGGAGGAATTGGAAGAGATAAATTTTGGGTCAGAAGCAATCCCTAAGTTTGTATATATTGGAAAGCAATTAGCCCCTCATATAAGAACCAATTTGATTAATCTGTTGAGAAGGTGCAAGCATGTTTTTGCTTGGTCTTATGAGGATCTTAAGGCTTATAGAGAGGACCTATTCCAACATGAGATTCCTCTAAAATCTAATGTTAAACCGTTTAGGCAAAAGCAGAGACCAATTAATCCATTGCTAGCACCAAAGATGCAACAAGAACTAATGAAGCTTAGGGATACTCCGATAATTAAACCAATAAGAGATTCATCCTGGGTGTCCAATTTAGTGTTATTCAGGAAGAAGAATGCTGAAATTAGGCTATGTGTTGCTTTCAGAAACCTAAATGTAGCATCTCTCAAAGATAATTATTCCTTACCAAATATGGAGGCCATGCTGCAAAGGGTTACAAGTTCTAATTTGTTATCAATGATGGATGGATTTTCTGGTTATAATCAAGTATTGGTTAATGAAACTGAACAGTTCAAGACAGCTTTCACTACCCCATGGGGTACCTATGTATATGTAAGAATGCCTTTTGGCCTTATAAATGCAGGGGCAACATTTCAAAGAGCAATGGATGTTTCTTTCAAGGAATTCAATAATGTGATTATGGTAATATATCAGGATGATCTGACTGCATACTCAAAGAAAGCTGAGGAGAATTGTGGGCATTTAGAAAAGATCTTTCGTAAAGCTTTGGAATATGGAGTGTCATTGAACCCAAAGAAATGCCAATTTGCTGTAACATAGGGCAAATTATTGGGACACATAGTGTCAAAGGAGGGAGTTAGAATTGACCCTAAAAGAATTGAAGCCATCAATAAGGTGCTAGCTCCCAAGAATATCAAAGGTGTACAATCTTTCCTAGGTAAGATAAATTTTGTAAGAATTATTGCAAATTTCACAGAGATTGCAGAACCAATTGTCAAGTTGCTTAAGAAGAATATTAAATTTGGTTGGGATGAAGAAGCTCAGCAAGCTTTTGATAAGATTAAAGTGGCGATTCAGGAAGCACTGGTGTTGAAGTCTCCTGGCTATGAGAGGCCCTTTTCTCTCTTTTCTTTTGCTTCATTCCATGCCATTGCAGCAGTGTTGTTACAAAAGGATAAAGAAGGGTTTGAACATCCTATTGCATTTTTTAGTAAATCCTAACAAACTGCTGAATTGAATTATGAAATAATGGAGAATCAGGCATAAACCTTAGTCAAGACAGTCAAGGCTTTTAGGCCTTATTTAGTATGTGCAAAAGTTATTGCTTATGTTCCACATGCTACTGCGATATCCTATCTCAGTCCAAGGTCACTGGAAAGAGATGCAGATGGATAAATAGAATTCAAGAATTTAATTTTGAGATCCAAATCACAAAGTTGGTTAGGGGTTTGGGATTAGCAAAGCTTATGACAGATACAAATATGGAGTTAGCCCAAGTCAACAATGTTCAGACACTGAGTACAATGCCAACTAGTATTGAAATGCAACCTTGGTATATTGACATAGTATATTTCTTTAAAAATGCCAAGTGCCCAGAAGGTATGACAGATAATCAAAAGAGAACTCTCAAACTCCATGCTCAGAGCTATGAACTTATTCAAGGTGATCTTTTCTAGAAGAACAGAGATGGAAATCTGTTATTTTGTTTAGACAAGGAACAGTCTAAGAAGGTTTTAATTGACACACACAATGGTGTTTGTGGAGGCCATTATTCTGCAAGAACTACAGCACACAAAATAATCAGAGCTGGATTTTATTGGCCTTTTTTGTTCAAAGATACTCATAAATTTGTGCAGAAGTGTGAAGCATGCCAGAGGTTTTCTTCTAAGTTGAAGTATTCAAGGGCATTACTGCTGAATCCAATATCAGTAGAGGCCCCTTTTGTTCAATGGGGCATTGATTTCATTGGTGAGTTTGCAAAAAAGTCAAGTGGAGACCATAGTTGGATATTGGTGGCCACTGATTATTTCACCAAGTGGATTGAGGCAGTTCCAACTAAAAGGGCAACCAGCAAGGTGGTTATAGAATTTTTTATAGATAACATTTTGACCAGATTTGGTGTGCCTATTAAATTGGTGATGGGCAATGCTATGTGTTTCAAATCTGAAGAGTTCAAGGAGTTTTGTGAGGGTTATGGTATTGTTATATCTTACTCTTCACCTTATCATCCACAAGGGAATGGACAAGCTGAATCCAGCAATAAAAGAATAATGACAATCATTAAGAAGACCTTAGAAAAGAATAAGAAGCCTTGGAACTCAAAACTGAAATTGGCTTTGTGGGCTGATAGGGTAACAGTTAAAAAAACTATAGGGGTGTCCCCTTTTGAAATGGTTTATGGAACACAGGCAAGACTGCCCCTGAATAATCTGTTACCACTTTAAAAATTATTGCAGGAAGAAGAAATAGAAGTGCCAGAACCTATGAAGGATAGGATGATGCAACTGGTTGAGTTGGAAGAAATAAGGCATGAGGCACAGATGAAGAATTTGAAAATACAACAGCAGTCAAAGTACTTGTTTGACAAGAGAGCAGCAGAAAGGAAGTTCCAGATAAATGATATGGTGCTCCAGTGGAATGCAAGAGCGGAGGAAAAGGGGAAGCATGGAAAGTTTGAATCATTATGGTTGGGCCCTTTTGTCATCAAGGATTGCCATGGAAAGGACTCATATTATTTGAAGAATTCAAATGGTGATATGCAGGAATTGCCAGTGCATGGACAATTCCTGAAGCCCTTTTTCTCGTAGCTTTTTCTCTTCTGTGCACAGTACTGTGTATATTTGTACATATTGTTGGGTATTTTGTTTTTTGGTTTTGGGGTTTCATTTTTGGTCTGCTCACCCAGTTTGTTGAATTCTAGTGTTGATCTTGCAATCAACCTTCCTCAATCGGAGCCACTGTTGGTACTCTCATTTTACTGAGAGTACCATGTCACAAGTTGTTACAGACATCCAACATGGCCGCAAAAAATAGAATGCCACAGGGCTCTCATGGTCTTATTTTTCGGGTGGAAGGTCTGCTGAAGAAGAAGGTTAAGGATGGAAACCAGAGTGCCAAGGGATCTTCTATGCCTCTGCAAAGTGGAGATTAAAGGCCGGTATTCGTGCTTCCCTATCTATGTTGTTTATTTAAAGAAATGCTTAAGGGCATTTATCCCACATTGGTCGTATTGAGGAGTAACTTAACTTTTTTATATCTCACCGCGCAAGTATGAAGTGCCAAAAAGGCATTCGCCTTTTGGCGGCGGTTCACGAGCGCGCGGTTAGGAAGCGGTAAGCTGGCGGTCAACGCGGAGAATTTTGTGGGCCCGTGCTCAAGAAAGTTAGACAAGTTGCGAGCTCTTGTGATCCCACAAAGAAGAGTGACATAGAAAGAGAAGGATCAAGGGATTGTGAGGTTGTGACACGTAGTACAGGCGGCAAGGCAGGCAGTAGGGCCGGGGTGGACAGGTGTCGTCTTCTTGTGATCCCGCAAAGACGAGTGATGTAGAGAGAGAAGGCTCACTGGATAGCGAGGTTGCGACGCGTGTCCAGACTGGAGCGACGAAGGAAATAAGAATGTGTGGGCCCGAGGTTGCCAAGTGGCATCTCCCTGTGATCCCGCAATCAGGATGCTTAGGAGCGAGAATGTCTGCGGGATCACGGGAGTGTGACGTGTGGCGGGGAGATGGTTCAAAGATGATTAACGGGGGCTCAGATCCAACGGTTCTCGTGATCCAGGGAGGATAATGAACACGGGATAACGAGATGACGCCACGTATCCAGGCCGGTGCAAATATGATGTTGAACAGGTGGATTCACGGGCCAATCAGGGCCTACCACATGGCAGTCAAAAGGTGGTTGACCGAGTTGGTGGTTTTTCTTTTGCTCGGCTCCCGATTAGTTTAATGAGGATCTACGACTAGGATTTAAACTTGAAATGAGTTTTGATCTGGGTCGTTGGTTGGTCCGCGAGAGTGACTGTTGGAAGGGTTTTGTTTGTTTTTTCTTTTTGTCCTGAGGGTTTGAATGGCCATGGCGGTGCATTTCAAGTTGCAGAGGGGTAGATGGATCAGATTGTTTCCTTGATCGACATAATGTGGGCAAGGCGCGTTGTGGTGATCAAATCTTTTGGTAGATGGATCAAGTCACATTGATGTTTGAGTTGATGGACAGTGTGGTACACCGGAGGGATTTTCAATGGTATATCCAGATCTGATTTTCCTCTGTTACTACACATGTATTGCGGCCCTAGTCTGCTCCTGGTCGGCTCTCTTCAATGTGGTGGGTGGCGTTTTTTTCGAGATTTGGTGGTTGAGTTTTAGGGTTTGTTTTTTCCCTAAAGTAGTCTGAAGCTTGTTGCATCCTGAATATATAAGGGATTCCTAGACTACTTTTAAAAGGGGATGGGATTTTTAAACAGCCATAAGATTGTAGGCTCTAGGTATTAGACCAAGACTGGAACAGGTGTTTTGGAGTTTTTTTTATGTAATGAATGTTTTGAGAGTAATACATATTCAAGTTCAATTGTAGTTTCAAGGTCCTAATACAATTGTCTTTATTTTGAATTTCAATATTCTATTTCAATTTATCTATCTGTAAGGCAGATTGTGAAGTTGTTTTAGGGTTTCTTTAAAGGAGAGAATTAAATTCCTTAGAATAATTCCAATGAATTTTCTGAAGTTCTTTACAAATTTGATGATTACATCTATAGGAGTGTGGAGTGGTATGTAAGGCATATTCATTTCCATAGTTGTCTGCAGGTGTACTTGGATAGGTATTGTTGTTAAGGGTTTTGTGCATTCAAAGTGACTCCATACCCTAGGATAGGGCACTGGTCTTTTATGTTAATGGAGTGTGTGGTTCTCATCATTCACAAAAACTTTGTTAATCTGGTATGTTAATGTTTATTTAATTAGACAGTTATAGAACAAGTGTTTTGTAAGAAATCCACTATGAATCTGCTTAGTTGTAACTTTGCATGAGTCTTTGAAAGTAGAGGATAGGTAAACCCGCCTGAGTCTGTGAAGCTCAAAGAGAAGGTTAAGATACCTTGTTACTGTTGTTATTTTCCTTGCTTGGTCAGTATTTGGGCAAATAGTGGGTCATGCTTGTTTTTACATGTGTAAGGATCAGCAAGAAAAATAACCAACACTAGGAACTCTCATATAAGTAAGAATCAAATCCAAAAAAGTAGCATCATAACCATAGAGTGCCTTGAAGAGCTACATACCAATCAACATGTGATGAGTGGCTTTGTAGCAATACTCATGCAAATGCAATCACTTAATCCACACTGTTTGCTGACCTATACCATAGTTTATAAAGTAACCCTCAATCCACTTATTTACTATTTCAGTTTGCCCATCTATTTGTGGATGGTCGTTGGTGCTAGGTGTCAATTTTGTCCATGTCAAACAAAATAGCTCTTTCCAAAACATACTAAGAGAACTTGTTGTCCCTATCACTTACAATTGTCTTTGGTAACCCATAAGTCTGAAAATCTCCTTGAAAAACGGATCTGCCACTTGTCATGCTCTATAATCTGATGATATCGCATGAAAATGTGCATACTTTGTGTGTCTATCCACCAATACATATGAACAATCATTACCTTGGACCCTTGGTAATCCATTGAATCCATAGATATCCTCACCCATTTTTTATTTGGAATGGGCAAAGGCTGCAATAACCCTATTGGGAACACATTCTCCTTGTTTTGTTGACGTTCTTTGCATTCTCTTACATGCCACATTACATCCCTTTTTAATCCTCTCCAAGAGAAAGATTCCCTCACTTGTTTATAAAGTTTTGTAGAAACCTAGATGACTAGCAAGTGGGGTATCATGGCAAGCTTTTAAATTCCTTTCCTTCATTTTATTAGATAAAAGTGTGATGTACACTGGTCCTTTGTAAAGAATCAGCTCATTAGCTAATTTGAACCTGTCAGCTCACACCTTGCCTTCCACAATATCATTAGCAAATGGATTTTTGACATACTTAGCTGTAATTAATGACCTCGAAAAAGCAGATATATTAGAGATAGAATGTAAATGAGGCTTTCTAGACAAAGTATCAGCCACCGCATTATTATTCCCCTTAACATATTAAATATCAAAGCCATAGGCCTCAATTTAACTTGCCCACATTTGTTGCTTATCATTCAAATCTCTTAGATTAGGGAAGTATTTCAAACTGTTACGATCAGTCTTAACCAAGAACTTGTTGCAAACCAGAAATTGCCTAAACTTGGTCAAAGCGTGCATTATGGCCAACATCTTTGTCAAAAATTGAGAGTTTACACTCAGCCTCTTTTAGCTTCCTACTCTCATATGTTATGGGATGTTTATTTTGCACCAAAACAACCTTATTCCTTCACCAGAGGCATCACATTCCAAAAGAAAAGGAAGTGAAAAATCTGGAATTGCCAAGAGCGGGCACGAACTTATTACTTCTTTGAGCTTATCAAAGCCCTATTGGGCTGATGGAGTCTATGCAAATGCTCCCTTCCTTGTTAGATTTGTTAAGGGGATAGCAAGCTTTGAAAATCCACTTACAAACCTTCTATAGTAGAAATCCTCCCAGCTGCGTCAAATTGCTTGACCTAGGCCAATCTCTGATGGCCTTGATTTTCTCCTTATCCACACTCACTCCCTATTCACTAATCTTGAATCCTAAATAGAAGATTTCTTGCAGCCCAAACTCACACTTCGATGCTTTGGCAAAAAACGACTACTTCTCTAAAATACTCAACACCTCATCCAAATGTTTTAGATGATCTTCCCAAGTGTTGCTATAAACTAAGATGTCATCAAAGAAGACCAACACAAATTTCCTCAATTGTATAATAAATACCTAATCCATACATGATTGCAAGGTTGTTGGAGCATTTGTTAGACCAAAAGGCATCAACAAAAATTCATAGTGCCCATAATGACATCGAAACATTGTTTTGTGCACATCTTAACCCTAAGTTTGATTTGGTTGTATCCCAAACACAAATCAATCTTGGAAAAATTCCTTGCTCCATGAAGCTCATTGATCAATTCATCAATTTGTAGTATTATGTAGTGGTACTTAATGGTCCTCTTGTTGAGAGCTCAATAATCAATACACAGCCTCATAGTTTCATCTTTCTTCATGACCAACACTATGGAAGATGCAAAGGGGGTTGGAACTAGGCCTGATATGTCCCATCTCCAACAATTCTTTGATTGCCTTTTCAATTTCTTCCCTGAATACCTTTGGATGACGATACGGAGTGATCATTACTAGTTTTGCTCCTTCTTCAAGCTCAATGATATGTTGGAAACCTCTGTTAGGGGGCAATCCTAGAGGAATGTCTTTCAATAATGTCATGTTAGTCCAATATAGATTGGATCTTCTCATTGGTGGCTCCTCCTTTCCTAGTAGCACTTGTGTTGGTGATAAAGCATTTTTCTGCCTGTGCTACTTGTCCCTTACGAAAAACTCTTTCCAATCTGTTGGCTGATATCTCCATTGTTCCTTTCTTGGGTATTCCATGTTACACTGCCCTTTTTCCATTGTGTTGAAAAGAGATTTCCATTTTTCAATGGCTGGTCTCATATTTGTCAATTGCATACAGCCATTGACACCCCAAGACTACTTCCATATCCATATCAATCACATAAAAATCATCTTGTAATTTATAATCTCCCATTGCCAACTCCATTTGAGATACCTTCCGAGTACATGAGAGAATTGTTCCACTAGCTACCTTTACGTCAAATCCTACTATTGGAATTGCATTCAGACCTAATCTCTTTCCTACTTCCTCATTAATATAGTTAGAAGTGGCTCCACCATCAATAAGGATGATTACCTTTTGTCCTTTCAAGACCCCTTTAATGCAGATTGCACTATAACGTGGTTCACCCGTGAGAGCAGCAAGAGTGCCTCCTGTCAATTCTTAATAGTTTTTTGCTTCATTTTCAGAACCAGCCCCATCACTTTCAGAATCCTCATTAAAGATGACTTCAATATAATGTATTTGCCCCTTTCCTAAGCATTGATGTCCTAGCAGCCATGGTTCCTTGCATGTAAACAGTAAAACACAACTTCCTTTTCCTCAATTCGTTTCTACTTACATCCATTTGCTTCGTCTTTGCTGTAGGCATCCTCGGGGATATTGAGCTATTTTGAAAAGGCTTTTTTGTCTGCATAGGTGGAGCTGTCCTCTTAGTACTGAAGTTGTCCCTTGCCATTGAGTCTTCCAAGTTGAGAGCTGATGTGATGGCTTCTTTGAATGTTGTAGGATTTAAAGCTTTTAGTAGGTATCAGCTAAACCTTCGACAAAGAACACTATCAACCTCCTATCTGTTACATCAGGCACCATTACAGTGAGTTTTTGAAACTTAGCTACGTAATCCCCCACCGTGTCTTCTTGCCTCAATTGAGCTAGATTTCCTAAAATATACTTCAAGGGACTGTCCTATCAAATCTCTCAATCATAGTTTGACTGAATTCTTCTATGGTTGAAATTGAGTCATGCCCTTGAGCCACTAGCCCATGGTACCACCAATCACAAGCTACTCCTTCTAAGGTCGCAAAATTCATGACCTGTCCCTCCATCATTGGGTTCAATGAGTAGTAAGTGTCAAGTTTTTGTAACCATGATCTAGCTGCAGTACTACTTGTTCCATCTAAATTGGGCATTGTGATTTTCCCCAAACAATGTTGAATGTCCTTCCTTTCATCCTACCCTTTCCTCCTATGTCCACTTTTTTATTTCAGACCACAATACTCAATGTAGGTCATGTTATTTTTTACTACTTTGCTCAAACCACTATATTCAGCTGAGAGGCAATCCATTTCATTGTTCTGATCTGGTTGGCATTCACCAACTTCTTCATTTCTCAAAAATTTGACCCTGAATATTTTGGTATTGGCTGAGACTTGTTCTCCATAGACTTCCCACCATTGAAATTGCTGCTTTCACTGTTCCCAATAGAGTTCGCTCCATTGGCAGTGCTTCCTACATTCCTATCACTTTCAAACTTTGCACCACCTTGAGTCTAAATTGAGTCCTGTCAACAACTAGGCCACTTCCTTTAATGTCTTAATCTCGCTAAGACGCAACTCCTCAAACCTTCTAAAGAAAGTCCTCCCTTCTTCATCAGTATTACCCATGTTGGTCCCTTTTTTTTTCCCTTTGTTGGTACCTGTGCTCTCTTTAACCTTGCTTTCATTGCTTCTGGTTTGGATTGTGTCAGATTTTTCCCATCAACGTTTCAGATCACTCTGCGATCCATCATCGGGATGAAGAAAAGCTCAAGGACCAACGTTTCAAATCACTCATCAAACAAACCCATGGCTGGCAAGACCAAAGCTCTGATACCACTGAAAGATACCAAATATAAAACAACAAATTTTTGGTCAATATACTCATAAACAAAGCATTTTCGGAAATATAGAATCAACTATAACAACTTAAAACATCATCAATTCATAAAAACAGTGATTACAATCATATTGATTTCAACTATACTGGTCTTATTTTCTCACTAGATCCAAAGCTTAGACCTTCAATTTAGATTAATGACTTACAGATCAGACTGTATTACACCTCCTAAACGCTATATTTTGATCCACTATCGAGTCAAGATAACTCCACTCCTACTATTGCTCAGATAACTACCCATAGTAGATATTCAATAATGCTTGAGTTGGAAGGTGCAAGCGTCAGTTTTGCGATCTCTATGCAACCAGTAACTCCAACACCTTTATCCGCCTGTGGGCATTTCTGCGATCTGCTAATGTTTCCACTCACCTCTTTCTAATCTGCTTGTCTGTTGGATGCTAATCGCTGTTGCCTAAGCCTTGTCAAAGACAAAGGCGAAGCCAAGTTCCAGATTTCATTTCCTTTGTTCCACACACTTCCAGCTTCCTCGTACCTCTAAACAAGACAAGTTGGATGACTCTCTAACTGAATGAATATGCCTAGACGAAATTATAGCAATAGTAAATGTAGCATCCTACCTTGCTAGGTCTCCAAGGATAATCGTTCTTGTAGATCAGTTGTGCTACGCACTTCACAATTTCACCCAGCATCTCATATCAACAAAAGAGCCTCTCCTTAAATAGGAGATCCAGCAAGGTTGGCCAAGTTGTCCTAGTCACGAAAAAAAAGAAAATTTTATTTAATTAATATTAATAAACTCCTAGGTTGGCCAAAGGCCGACTTTATCTATTATAATTTTATTTATTTAAAATCATTTATAAAACAAACAAAAGGATGCTGATGAGCACCACCTGGCTGGGCGTCCAACCCTTAAATTGGGTCACATGCCCATTATCGAACTGCTTGAATATATTTTTATTTGACTATAGGATTTCTAAAGTCATATAATGCATTAGGGATGGCGATCAAATGCATCAACTGCACAGTGGGCCCATGGACAAAAGATGGTTGGAGTTCTTGTATGGGACTTTAGTCCCACATCTACGGGACTGAGGAGTATTTTAGGCTTTGAAAGGCCCTTTACACACTCTATATTGTGAGCTAAGGCTCACACACTCTATCAAGCCTTGTCTCATGAGCGGGTTGTGCTCGGTCGGCTCAAACTTGGTGCTTGTGGTGACTTGGATCTCAATGATTAATTTGGAGATGATGTGGCGCACGAATCTACCACATATTTCACCTCTCAATTCTTAGGGGCTCATTTTTTTGCAGCTCAGTTGTTCTTTATGGTTTTTTTGCAGCTTAGTTGTTCTTTATGGTCATATGACAGGACCAAGAGCTATTGTGGATTCCGAAAGTGCATAAAATAGCCCTTCTTTTTTCAAACTTGCACAGCTTTTGCAAATCAAATCCATTTTTGCCAAATGAAACATTGTCGAAAAGTTGCTTCAACCAACTTCATTGTGGACAAGGTACTTTCTGAAAACTTTGCTATTTTATGACAGTTTTACTAGCTTGAAGTCAAAAGTTGTTATTGTCATTTCTCTTCGCAAATTTGGTGTTTGGGAATTGTAAAATCAGTCTGATCTATTTTGGGGGTCGTATCTTGCATATTAGTCCTTTGTGTGTCCTTCATGTCAGGCCCTAGGATTGATTTCTCACTCCACACAACTATCACACATGGAAACTCAAGATGTCACAATTGTTACAATCTTGGGGATTTTGACAAATGTTGGTTGCCAACCAACCCGAATTCACCAAGGCATTTGAGCAATTTGTTCATAGCAACAAAAAGGATGAGGTGAAAGGACTCATAGGCCATCATGTGTCAAATAACTTGTTTCATATTGTTGTGTACATCTAAAGAGGTGTGGGATTAGCTTGCAAAGTTGTATGGTAAGGACAATTAATTCAAGATCTTGCAGCTTGAAGTCGATCTCACTTGTCTCTCTCCAAATGCATTTCCCACTATTTAAGATTTCCTTGCACAATTCAAGTTGATTTTGCCACAGTTGAGAGGCTATGGTCATGCCAAAGAAGACATGGAGTGTATTTTCTTGATCCTATCTAAGCTTAGAGGTCATTTTCAAGTGTCTACTCTATCTTCTATTCTACTATGGATGCTAAGGAAGAAGACCATATGATGTCTTCTTTTGAGGAGTTTTGTGATTGATTGACTAGGGAGCAAGCCAAGTTGATTCAGATGGATGCTCTTCCTAAGTGTCATGCTTTGATGGCTCAATCTATCAAGGGCAAGGGTAAGAATAAGAAGAAGCCCAACACAAAATTGTTTTCAGGTGGTGAGCCTCCCTCCAAGCCTAAGGAGAAGAATGGTTAGGAGACTATTCCTCCACCTCTTAACTCAAGGGAGTCATCCTCCAAGTCTAAGAAGAAGAAGAAAAATTGTTCATTTTGTGAAAAATCTGGGTATAGTGATGCACATTGTTTTCCGGGGCTAACAGCATTTGAGGAAGCTATGAAGAAGCACGCTCTTGTCATGCCTAAGTCTTCTTCCTCAAGAAAAGGGCAAGTGCTCTCAACTACAGCTTTGTCCTCTACCAGTTCCAGTTGAATTCTTGAATTTAGTGCTTCTCATCACATGACTCATTTTGTGGATCTTCTTGATTCTCTTTCTTATAGTCCTACTTCACATGTTGTTGAGAACTCTTCTCAAATTCCAATTTTGGGAACAGGTCCAGTTCAAATGGAGGACAGTAGAATTGATGATGTTCTTGTTCCTAATATTTCTTAGAATTTGCTTTCCTTCTATCAAATTTGCAATCATGGTGATGGAAGGCTTGTTGAGTTCTCTCCTATTGATGTGACTATTCGCGAGATGCAGGATTGCTACAAGCACAGTTGATCATGCAACCTATTTGTAAAGGTTTGATGATTTTGAGTCTTCGTCAGGATCATCCTTTATTGCTCATGCAAATTCTACAAGCAATCTTTGGCATGAACAGTTTGGGGCACCTAAAATACAGATATCTCAACAAATGAGCACATACAATTTGGTGATTGGTCTACCTCAGGTCTCTTGTTCAGAGGAGTTAGTCCGAGTTGTGGTCTTGGCAAACATCATGGGATCCATTTCCTAAGGGTTTGGCCACACGAGCTTCAACTCCCCTAGAGATTGTGCATAGTGACCTCATGTTATTCCCCACTCTATTTTCAAGGCCAAGTATGTGCTCACCTTTATTGATGACTTCTCTAGGCGCACATGGGCATACTTTTTGAAGTACAAGGATGAGGTTCTTTGATATTTCATGACCTTCCTTGCATTTGTGGAGAAGCAGTCAAGATATCCCCTGTAGAAGATTTGCACAAACAATGAGGGGGGGTATGTCAATCAGGCATTTCTAGACTTTTGCAATCATCAAGCTATTCTTCATCAACACACAATGTCATACACTCCTCAACAAAATGATGTGGTCGAACAGAGGAATAGGACTCTGAAGGAGATGGCCAATTGTATGCTTTAATCTAGGTCCATCGATCTAGCATTTTGGGCAAAGGTTGTCAATTGTGCCAACTAAATTCAAAACCGTATGCCTCACAAGGCAATGCAGAATATGACTCTCAAGGAGGCTTGGTCTCATGTCAAACCAAAGGTTTTTTTCTTCCGAGTATTTGGCAGTCATGAATGGACTTCCATTCCACATAGTAGGCGGAAAGCAATGGAGTAGAAATCAGCGATTGAGTTTTGTTGGCTATAGTGAGGATGTAAAAGACTTTCGTTTGTTTGACCCTGTCACTCGAGAGGTTTATTTTAATCGTGATGTTCATCTTGGTGAGTCCTTCACTCCACTAAATTCTCCATCACGTCTCTTCATCACTTCTTCCCAATCCTTCTTCAGAAGATGTTTTGCTTCCTGCAAATGATGATGATGATGATGATCTTGATCTTGTTGATGAGGTTCCTCCACCTCCTTCTCCAGCACCCACTCAGCCTCTTTGGGCTCGTACTCATCTTGAGGAGGCTAGTTCTCTTGCGGGTGATCCCACAACTACTTGGAGCACTCATGCCCAAATTTTGTATATTAATCCTTTGAGTCATCCAATTTCTATTGATCCTCAGAAGTTTTCAAATGCTTCAGGTGTTCCAGAGTGGGATAGTCCTATGGTTGAGGAGCATTCTTCTTTGATGAAGAATCAAACTTGGTTTTATTGTTTGGTTTGGTGCAAACAAGTTTATCATGCCAAGTTTGGAACTGATGGTTCTATTGATGAGTATAAGGCTCATCTAGTGGCTAAGGACTTTTCTCAGGTTGAGGGTACTGATTATTCTGAGACCTTTACTCTTGTAGCCAAGATGGATTGTATTTGTCTTGTGCTTTCTATTGCTGCATCTCAAGGTTGGTCAATGTATCAGATGGATGTGAAGAATTCTTCCAACTTCATTGCCTTTTGAAATGCTTCTTTTAGGTTTGTTGGGTCCAGTGCGCTGACTATGTTTCTAATTGATTTCTTCAATCCCTCCACAAATTGGTGAGTCTCTCTTAAGAATTTTTGGTACCATGATAGCTAACTTTGGAATTCGGTGGCAAACTCTTCCATTGTCCCTTGTTTTTTGAGTTAGTTTAATTCTTTGAAGTACCATTGTGGACACTTCCAATCAAACCTCTTAATGAGTTTTTTTGCGAATTCATCATAAGTGATTATTTGTTGGTAGCCCTAGGTGATAAGGCCATGGTGCCACCACTCATGGGTTGTCCCTGTTAAATGGAGTACCACAAATTTAATGACAATTTCTTCCCTCAAGGGGCTTAATGAGAGATAGATGTCTAACTTTTTCACCCACAAACGGGTTATGATTCTTTCCAACCTGTTGTGAGGTTTTCACACCATCGCCCCATTGCAAATGGAGACCCCCTCTATTCATTTGGCAGTAAGGTAGTTGCCCCAAGTAGTCTTAATTTAGTGTCAATTTTCAAGTCTTCGAGTCTAAGAGATGAGTTCAAGCAACTTTGGCTCGCTGGGGAGTCAAGTCATGGATATGAGTGAGAGCTGGGACAAGCTAGTCAAAGATGTGGAATTGAAGTCAACATATTTGATATTTGTGATGAAATGAATTAGAATTATTGGAAAATCCTTGTTCCAATATCAAATTTATCTTAGAAAGTTTAAGTTACGAAAAGAACACTGATGGAAGCATGCTAACTACTGAAATTTGGCTGAGTATGGAAATTTTTTGGATCTCCCAAAATCTAGAATCTCCATTATAACACCTACAGATCTGAAACCACTCGCAAACATCCTAACAGTATATACATAAAATATAACTTAAAGCATAAGAAAGGAAATCTTATACTTAAATGTTATATTTTATGTTCCACCCTGCCACTTGAGCCTTCAAATTCCAACCTGCCAGCTGAGCTTCCGAATTTTGGGTTGACTCACCAAAACTAGATTTCTGCTTGCCACATGGAGGTGAAGTTTTTGCTTGAGCTAGTGATTTCCACCAGTCTCTTAACGCATAGGCTAATCATTTCCGCACTTGCCACTTGAGGGTATGATTTTCGCACCCACGTGCCACATGAACATGGAATTTCCGCAAGCAACTTGACACATGAGCATAAGATTTCCACCTCACCACATGAGGCTTTCATCTCAGATCTGCCTTAGAAGTCACGCAAATTTGATGTTAAGGATAAGAGTATGGGTTGGCCTCAATGGAGTTAAAGTCATTAAATGCCTGAGGTAAAGCATTAATTAATAACAAATTGATATTTAAGAGGGGACGACCTGCTTTAATTAATGAATAGCCATGAATTAAATGTCAAGGGCCACGATTTGAAAGAAGGTGTGTATTAGTTTAATTTTGATTCTAAAGGCCAGGTTGGCCTACATTGAAGAGACACACCCATTAAGCATCAAAGGCCTATATATCATGTGTTGAATCCAATTCAACACCCAATTCAAAACATTCTTTTCAAAAGCAGATCAAGCAGATCGAATTTCCTCTATAGCAGCAGCAAGATTTGCATTGATCATTCGAATTTAGGAGAAAACAACAGTTACATTTGGAGGCCAATGCGAAACGCTTACAAATCTGGGCAAAGCAAGGAGTCAAAATCTGATCCAATCAACGAAATCAGGCTTATACATTGCAGATCTGAGTCTTGCACCCAGAATTGGATCATCAACAGCAGGGTGAAGTGGATTTCTTATGGTAAATTCCAAGTGATGAAGGGGATTTCTATTCACTTTCAGATTTCAAATTTGACTAAGTATGGAAATGGAGTGTCAATGGTCAAGTGTTTGAGCTTAAGTTTAATCAATTGCATTTAAGGCATCAAGGTTTGATTAAGGACAACTTAGCTTTTTGGCAAAGGTATGAAATACACGGTGAACACTTTCATGTGGCACCCTGCCACATCACTTTGATAAATGAAGTTTACCTTGCCACATCAAGCAGTGGAATCCGACCTCTTGTGTGGCAAACCTTGCCAACTGGATTCATTAATCCCGCCATGCCACATCAGTGTTTCAAACTTGACCTGCCCTATGAGGGCTTCAAACTCGAATGGCATCTGACATTTACACATCTGATTTTTATATTGTTACACCGAATTGTGAAGTCTGAATTTTGTATTGCCATGTAAGTATGAAAGTCCAACTTCGTCTTGGAGCTGGAAGTTGCCAAATAAGATTGACACTTGGACATTAATTTATGATTTTATTTTGGCACATAAGAGTCTGTTTTCTCAGTTATACTTGTTTCATTGAGGTTTGAATGTTGATCCGACTTGATGAGCTTTGCCACATCTCTTTGACGATTTCAATTGGCAAGCCTTGACACATCGAGCAAGGGAATCCAACCTTTCAAGTGGCAAGCCTTGACGCATGAAGGTTGGGAATCCGATCATCCAAGTGGCAATTGCCACATGAAACCTTCATCTCAAATTTGTCTTGACACGTGACCTTGCAGTTGGTTAAGTCAAGTTGCCACATGAAGCCTTCATTTCAAGTTTGTCCTGCCACATGAGACCTCCAAATCTGAATTGCCACATGACCATGAAATTTCCTAAGTTCTCAAAGGTGATCTTGCCTCATGTCTATGCCCAATCTGAGTGGCATTTAAGTCACCAATGTATGTGAGTTTTGTTGATAATAGGGGGTTGTAGGTGTGTCTTTGAGGGAATTCAAAATTCGTGATGTTTTGATCAATGATTGTAAGCTGAAGTTCTAATTCTTGTTTGGTAGATAATCAGACTTTTTGCAAACAAGATCTTTCATTGAATTTAAAGAAGATTTCATTAGGATCTTGGTTTCCTAACATCTAGATAAGAATAAATTATAATGATATATATATATATTTGACAAGTGTTATTGTCTTGAAGGATGGAGATGTTAAAGAACATGGAAAGACTGGCAAGAATTTCAAGCATGTGAAGACTTCACGCACCAGCAACCTACAAGTTGTTCATCAATCAAAAAAGATGATTCTAAGTTGAAGATCAAGCCAACAAGATGCAAATCCAAGTCCAAGTTTGAGGCATTCAAGATGATTTCAAAGTGCAAGTACAATATCATGACTATGTCTACAAGCCAAAGGAAGAAATTATTGCAAACTTGAATTTCCGAAGTTCAATTGGATAGTCCAATTAGACGCCACACTTACACCACTTCTACAAGTGCCAGATCAAGATTGGAATATCAAGAAGAAATCAGGAATTCAAGAACAAGAAAATTCAAGTTACGTCAATGAGGAAATTTCAAGGTGAAGGATTCCGAAGGATGGGAAAGAATGCATGAAGATGAAGCAATTTGAGAATGTGAGCTATTGTTAATGTTTGTAGCTTCAGTCGTATGATCATTAGAATACATATAATATATGTTGATTAATAACAATATAATATCTATGTTATAGTATTATTTATCATATGAAATTTAATATTTAATATTAAATTATGTGAGCTATTGTTAATGTTTGTAGCTTCAGTCGTATGATCATTAGAATACATATAATATATGTTGATTAATAACAATATAATATATATGTTATAGTATTATTTATCATATGAAATTTAATATTTAATATTAAATTATTATATTATTCTTAATTAATAATTGATTGATGAAACATTATAAGATTGATTAAATTATAATTAATGGGAAGAGACATGTCCTTTCTTATAAATA
>MU226796.1:44369-55990 GCA_018584345.1 Thuja plicata | reverse complement strand
ATATATATATATATATATATATTAATAAATTAATATGAATTTCATAATTATATTATTAAATAAATATATTAATAACTTAATATGAATTTCTTAAACATATTATTAAATAAATAACAACTCTATCAATTTCATATACATTATTTAGTAATGATACGTATATTATTGGTGGCATAAAATGTTATTTATAATTGTTGTATTTAATCATGGTAAGGAAAGTGAGGCAGTCATGATTGGGAGAACAGCGATGAGGCGCCACCTTCTAAGTACGCCACCTCATGGTTGTGATCGGGGAATCCCCATGGGGCCAAAGTGGACTGCCTTTGGGCTTAGGAAGGATAGGCTTTCAGGGCACCTTATTGTGAATCCTCCTCAAATTCCCTACCATGGCAAATAGGTGTTCAATCATTAGAAGCAAGTTAGGAATGGCAAGATGAAGGAGAACACTGATTAGACCCTGCATTAGGTAGCCCACCTCATATGTATGGCAAAGGCCACATGAGGCCAAGGGGGAACAATGTATCTGCTCTTAGGCCTAGGGTAGGAGGTTTCTACGGCACCTCATCAAGTCACCCTATCTTATGGTTGGATCCTCCTCAAGTTAGCTCCAATGTCTATTGAATTGATTTACATTTATATGAAACCAAATTATGACATTATATGAATCCTAAATATGTTGTGTGGGGATGACATAACTAAAGAAACCCTACATGCCATAAACCCTAGCCATAATTTTGGCTTAATTGTGATTTTAGGGCAAATTTCTAGGGCAAGATAGAAAGGGAACATTACACAATAGCTTTTGCAAAACAAATTAGAGTGCCCCACTTCTTCCATCACTTTTAGATCACCAAGATCCTTTAACAGCAAAGTGAAATCATAAGGTGGGTAAAGCAACTATTTTGATACTGCCCTAGGTAAAACAGCCTTGGACAGTGCTCCGATACCGCTAGCAAGAAACTTACAAAAAATAATAGTGGCAATACATAAATGTATGCAAAAAAATAAGAGAAAGGGAATGCTTGTATATTATGTACATGTTGCCACTTCAAAGGGACAATTCTCCCAATATAACACAAACTCCACCTACAATATTCAATATGTGTTACATTTTCTAAAGTTTTGCAATATGTAGACTCTAACTACAAATTATCTAAAACAATAAGAAATTAATCAGTAAGCAAACCTGTTGATTTTTGCCCAAACAGAAACTTCAACACTATGAGAACTAAAAAGAAATGCTACCACACGACTGTGAAAAATCCTTTTGAATTAAGCCCAAAAAAATCCAAATCAAACAAAAGTAACCTCAAAAACAAGGAAAACAAAATAAACAAAACTTAAAACCATCAAATAAACTTAAAATTCACCTGAGTTCCTCTATCGTGAAGAACTAAAATGGTATCTAGCAGAAGGCATTACAATAATATTATATATGAAAACAGTCGTAGATAAAACTACAATCCAATGCCTTAATTTAACAGAAAACAACAGAATTGTTATAGAATAAATAATACACAACCAAAAATGCTCTAGTTGTGTATAGAATTCAAAACAAAAACAAATGAATCACTAAAACCATGACAAGTGACTTACCTCAAGAATCTGCACAAATTTGTGTCGTGCAGTCAATGATGTCGATAGAAAAAATAAGAAGAGTTCGTGTGAATAAATAATACGAAACCCTACAAAAGCAGATCTATTTTTTAATATGACAAACTAAAAATCAATCTTCCTGCAACAACTGCTTCGATCTATTCACAACAAATGAAAACTAGATCTAAACGTATCGAAGTTTCAGAGCAACTAAATTCTTGAGTCCGACAATATTTTTGCACCCTTTTATGAAAACGTTGGTATCTGGTGCCAATGGTTTAATGGCAAGCTTGACTTAAAGCCCATCAGTTAATTAACTAGCAATCACACGTGGGTGTGCAATGTGTACGTCCAAGAGGCTTGGAAGTTGTAACAGAGGTAATATGGGAAAAGCAATAATCCAATAGCCCTTGAACCATAAGGAGGGGAAATGAATATGCCAATTGTACTTTATATAAAATTTGTTTGAAAGGAGTTCTATATAATTTTAATCAATGAGGAGCATTTGAAAAAAAATTGATACAACATTAAAATTATGTAACAATTAGTATTAATAATTTACAAGTCTTCATACAATAGTAGGTGTTGAGTCTTGACATGAATGACATCATTGTAGCAATATTTGATGTCATGTCCGTCGACATTTTCAATATTGATTTTTGTGGAGTATAGAATTGGTTCTACAACAAGAAGTAATATTAGCATTAGAGTAAAAGGAAGTGAAATCCATATATTTGTGTGTATTTGGAATTCGTGTAATTGATAAATATTCTGACACATGTTAAGTGCAAATGTTTTTTGTAATGCATAATATAACAAACAAAATTGTTATTGATGATAAAGATAGTCTTGAAGTAGAATAATTAAATTTACAATCGATGTTGGCCGGCATCATTTCCTACTTGTAGTTGATGTTGATCTTTTGCATACAATTTTACCATGCATTGGAGTAAGATGTTGCACAAATTTATTTAGAACTTAGAAGTAAATGTTTTTGCCCTTTTTTGGTCGGGCAGTGATTGTTAAGTATCCACCTACACGCCAAAAAGGTTTGAATGAGTTGATTGACAAAGACAATTTTTGAAGACAAATATTGTAAAGTCTGTAGTTTGAAATTAATTTAAAGTTAATGTGGAAGAGATTGGATTGACAATTGCATCTCATTTTTTCATGGTGAGAGTGATTGTAATTGAGCCTCCCCTTTTTTTTTATTTGTATATGGATTGTTTTGCATTCTAGAGTACCACTCAAAAGAGAATGATGGTAGAATACAAAGGCCATTTAATGATTTGACTCTCGATATAGCTGTAAATGTTAATCCTTGTCTTTCTATTTTACTAATATCAATTGTTGCTTTTTGTAGTGTAAGGCCTTGGGATTTCTATATAGTTATTGCCCATGCCATCAATAGTGGTATTTGCCTACAATTACGTAGTGATACAGATATCATAGGTATAATTTTTGGGTCACTTCTGAATAACGAAGAAAATCAATTTTCTTTTGAAGTGAATGCAAACTTTGGCTGAATATATTAGGGTGCAATCAGTGTATCTTACAAAGAGCACAAAAAGGCAATCCAAGTCCCAGCAAAAAATTGAATCACTCCTGCAGCATATCAAATTTACATCCAGTCATTTTGGAAACTTTAGTCATATTTTCAAAGTTTTTATCTAAGCCTATTTTCAAGAAAATGTTCAAATTGTGCAATGAAATAAGCCTCTCTAAATTTTCACAAATTTGTAATTCTTGAACAGATGCAGATTGCTTCTGTTGAAATCTGTCAACAACTAAGTTTTTCTTTCTATGAGCTAAATCTCTTCCTTCCATCATTGAGCTTTGAATATTTTCTGGACTGGCTTTATCAACTACATCTACTACATCTAATTAAGTAAACTGAATATTTTCTTGAGGAGATGAAGCATGTTTAAATGTGAACATGCATTGCCTGGAATAGTTTCTCCCTTCAGGGTAAAGCATTACATATTTTTTCTCAAAGCTTTTCTCTGATGGTCTAATGATGGAAAAGACACTAAACTCAAACTTAAGAACATTCTTTACCCTTAACCATTGATAAAATTTGTATCTGTGCATGATTCTATGCTCAAGACGCTGAGTCAAGTACAATGGATATAAATCAAGGACCTAGAATGGGTTAATTACGGAACTGCAAATAAATCAACTTTCCTTTTAAGTGGATACAAAATTTGGTTCAATATACCAGGTTGCACCCAGAGTATCTTACAAAGAGCAAAATGGGCAACCCAAGTCCAGCAAATAATTGAATCGCTCCTGCAACTTATTGGAGGTATATGCAATCCTTCTGGCAACTTTGTCATATTTTCAAAGTTTTTGGCTAAACCTCTACTTTCAAGAAAGTGTTCAAGTTTATGCATTAAGGTAAGAATCTCTAAATTTTCCCAAATTTATAGTTCTTGAACAGGAGAAGAATGCTTCTATTGAAAGCTGTCAAAAACTAGGTATTTCTTCCCATTAGCTAAAGCTCCTCCTTCCATCAGTATGCTTTAAAAAAATTCTGTAGTGGCTTTATTAATATCCAATAGCATAAAGTGAATATTTTCTGGATTTTCTAGACTGGCTTTATTAACTAAAACTACTCCATCCGATGGCATAAACTGAATATTTTCTCGATCATCTTTGCACAATAGAGTAATTGGCTTCACATTCTTGAGATGTTAATAATGAATGCAGAAAATTTTTGCTTTTCAAAAATCATTCCAACTGTATATTCAAGAAGCTTAATCAATTTACCCTAAAATAATCAATTTCCTCCCTTGCCTCCTGGTATAGTCCAGCACTTGCAAGTTGCAACACCTATACACCTATCTCCATAGATTTGACTAGTTCAATATTCAGAATTTTGGGGCACGTAAGGAAAATACTGCAAATATTTTTCTTCTATATTCCTCAACTTGATGAAAATTCTATAATGGAACATGGAGATTCTTCTGAACCAATGTTAAGGAGGTCACTCTTGGTATGAAACGACTTATCTAATCCCAAGAGCAACCAATGCCCACCAAAAGTGTTAAGTTTTCTAAAATAGTAACCCTGTTGTGCAGATTTATTTCCATCAAACAGAAAATCCTGCTTTTCTCCAGTTGGAAACCATTCAAACCAATAATAACTACCATGAAGTTTCTATATAGATCGTCATTAAGAACTAAAGGACAATAGATTATGATTCTCACAACACAAGCCTTACTAACTCCAATATTCTCATAGAATTGCAATTTATTTTGCAGTTCTTTTGAAGAACAACTGAATATATTTGGGTGCACTTTATAAAGTTTCCCAAGCTCCTGCATTGGAAATCCAATGTTGCTCAAAATTGGCACAGTTGCAAGCAAGCTTGTTTTTCCTTCAGAAACAATTGATGTGGAGGCAACAAGCTATTGATATCACAAGGTTCTATACCAATTCTTTCAAAGAAGGAATCGAAACTCATTAATTGTATTATAAAGAAGATGTTTCTTCAAGGCTCGGGTTAAGTTCTTCCACTGATGTACACTGAATAACAGCTTGTGTATAAAACATGGGGCATTGAGATTAATATCTCTGGCATTAGTAAAGTTAAAATCCCTTGTATGGTAAAGACAATCTTGAAGCACTTGCTAAACCTGGTGCTTCACATTCACTGGGATTTCATCCTGGGGTTCTACCGATGCTTTCTAAGAGAGTTTAGCAGTCTGAACAAAAGTTGAAGGCAACAATTTTAAGTTGAAATAACGAAAATCCCAGTTAACCTAATTCTGTATAGAAATAAAATTTAGAATAAAGCACAGATTTTCGGAATGCCTACTCAAACATGGGTAGGTCATACAACAGGGTTTACTGCTGAAACAGACACTGTGGAGTATATCACAATGATCAGAGCCAAAATTAGGGGTATTGAAAAGACTTTTTAAAATGCAACTCATCTGTGGGAACTGGAAAGAAAATATCAACATCAATTGTAACTATCAAGTGTGATGTTACGATGGAATGACAAATCAATCCGTGTCCAAAATGACCAATACGTGGTGCACTCATGACAATAAGCCAATTCAAAATTGAACTTACTTGAAAAATTATGGTACGGAAAAGAGGGCGCGGCTCAGTAAATGTCTTTACGTTTTGCGCTCCACCGTCTCTTCCAGTCACATGAACGCTGAGGGAGATTGAATTTTGGATTACATTCAAGGGCTAAAAGGGTGTTTCAGGAGACCCTCGTTCCCCACTCCTCCGAAGTTTTCTTTATTTTTATTGGATAAAGAAAGAAATTACAGTAATCTTGCTTCGGGTTAAATGTACATTGGAATTATTCTTTAAAGGGCAAAAACATGCACTCCTAAGTTCTAAATAAATTTGTCATGTGACAATATTAAATGTTTATTGCAAATTTTCCTGTCGAATATTGTTTGGGTCGCTAATGCTCACAATATATAGTTTATCTTCTTATGAAGTCATATATTAAGAAGCGTTTTTTTTTTAATAAAAATGAAAAAAAAAAAAAAAACATCAATCAAAAAATAATAGTTTGTTTTAAGTCAATGAAATTAAAGATAGAAAGATTTATATGTCAGAATTTGTAATATATGTTTTTTTTAAATGGTCAATGTCTAATAGAGTTTGCAACAAGTATCTAGAATGTGACTATTGTACTTTTATGCAATTCCAAATTACATATCAACTAAATTGGTAGATTGGAATCAATTTTATATAAAGTCATTATTTTAAACACTTCATACACTATTACGAAATATCATTATGCAATTCCAACTACTTGTAAAGTAAATTGGTAGATCGGAGTCAAATTCTATAGAAAGCCATTCTTTTGAACAATTCATACACTGTTACAAAATACTATAAATCTATCAAACAGAGATCTATAAAACAACTTCTATATAATTATGAACACTATGGAATTTGAATATATGGTATTTTTTTAATTAATCATGTGAGTGATTTAGGTGCACAAAATGTAGATGAGAGACACTCAAGAAAAATGAAGTTCCAAAAGAATAAAAAACATCAACGTATTTGATATATTAAAACAAATTGTAAGCTTGATGTTTCGTATATACAATTACATGAGAATATAAAATATTTGTTAATATTTGACAATACATGCTTGGTCGGTTTTTGAAGACAAGTAGTTTGAAATGAACTACACATAAAGAGAATAATAATGTTTTTCCATGTAATTGAATATAAGATTGAATTAAATAATAAAAATGAACATAAAGGTATAGTAGAAGTATTGAAGAAAAAATGAAGGAACAAACCTAGAGTTTTTGTAGATATGTTTGATTGTATGAATAGTTTGTATTTGATAATGATGTTAAGTGTGCCTCTTCTTTTTGACAAGTAGCATATGGGCTTTGCTGCATGTGTGCATATCTTTGGAATGTGAAGATAGGGTGTATGCAAAGACTTACAAGTTGATGAACTCTTGAAATAATTATGAGTATCAAACCTTGTCAATCAATTTTGTTGGCGTTGATTGTTGCTCTTTGATATGTAAGCCCTTGCAATTTGTGTATTGTTGAGGCCCATGTTGTCTTTAATGGTATTTGATGATAACTACCATGGCTTATTGGAGCTACGAGGATAATTTTTTGAATTTTTTTGATCCCAAGTCTAGCCTATGTAATTTTTAAATTGAAAAACACCAAATAAGGGAATTTGAGATAATTTTTCACCATCATTGTATACAATTGTTTTGACTTGTCTAAGTGCGTCATTCACAAGTCCTATTTCCATCCATAAATTTGTACATAACATAACCTCTTGGCCAATACATAAGAGGATCATAGATTCAAGTTGTTTGTCATTTGAATTTAAGCATGTTGATCCCCTAAGTTATTTTGTAGTGGATAGAGCAATAGGCTTTGCTAAAGACAACAACATGCATTTATTATATACAATAACATAATTTCATTTGTTACAATTAGATGAATGAGTGAAAAGAAAATAGATTGTTCTTCAGAGGTAAGTAAGGAACTTAAGTGTGACATTAGAAGTTTTCAGTCTTCAATTATAGATTATACATTGTGTAAATCAAAGAGAAGTGCATAGAAAGAAATTTGGGCAGGATATTATCTAATTTGACAAAATATTATTTAATATTATAATTGTTGGAGCCTACATTGTAGTGTCTCGCCATAGGAAGTTAAAGCATACATAGGAATGGCCTTGATATATGGTAGTTAGCCCAAGTCACCAACGAGCATGATTGAGCATCATCTAAAGGGAATTTGGTTATGGGTAAAGAATCCTTCACGTAACCAATTATTAATGCATTGCATCAACTTTGGACCAATGAAGTGCATTTCATCAATTAGAATATCTAGCAAATAAGTTGCATGCTTTATTGGAAGGTTGTTAGTGTTTGTCCTTGTAGGGGAGAGCCTTTCTTCGATTAGTATTTGAAGGCAAAATGAATTTTCCATGCTTGTATGTTGAAGACTACAACACCTGTTGGTAAAATAAGTAATAATGGTAATTGTCCATTTGATTTTGACCTCATGAGTGTGTACTTAATCCTTTTTATCATTTGTAACTTTAGTGTGCTCGAACTTAGCGTGTAGATGTGAAAGAACTATATCATGTGCATTTTTTTGTTGAATAGATGGGTTATTTTAGGTTTGTTAATTTAGAACATGGAAGACTTGAAATTTTGGGTGATTGGAGTGTATGAAAGCAATATTTATTATTTTTTGTAGTTGATTGAAGTGGTATTCCATGCATGGTTCAAGTCAATGTCATATTGACCAAGTGTATCATGTTCTTGTGGGTGAATAGGAAGGCATGGGTATAAAGCTAACAAGACTTGTCATTCATTAGGGATGTTTTCTTACATCTCATTAGCTTCGATTGAAGGTGTGCTAGCATCAATTTCTTTAACTATTATTCAAATTCATGAGTTGTATATTTCATGGGTGTAGTTGTGTGAGAACCTCTCCCATTTTTCTTTAATTTCATCAATGATGAACTAAAATGCATTTGAATGTTGTGGAATGGTTGGTATAGTAGTAGTTCACTCTAGTAAAATGCTTGAAAATATGTGTCCTCCTTTGTAGGAATGGTTGTGAATCATAGGGAGACTTGAACAATGACTAGTGTGGATCACTCTTTCCATTAGGCATGCTTTCAAGATGTGTTGAAGGTCCATTTTTTAGTTAATTCAATAAGAGACATTGTCTCTATATGTATAGGTTGTTCCATGTAAGTTGTAACATAGTTTAGGTATGTGGTTGTGTATCCATGTGGATGAGATTAATACACATTAAAAGTTTTTATTGGTTGACATTTTGAAAAACAAATATCCTAATAGATAGAGTGGTAGTTTTAGTGAAAGATGACAACTCTCTTGGGCATGTATATCACAGTTCACAAGGTTTTAAAACATTATTAGGGGTTGGCTTATCAAATTCAAAGTTGGTTGAAATGTGAGACAACATTGCATGTGTGTTTTAGACTCTTTTCAGGTTTTGCATACTATTTTGTAATATATTTGATCACTACATTAGTTGAGAGAATAGGGTGACAATATACATTGGCCCTCCACATAGAGAGTATAAATGGGTTGTAATAATTTAGGCGATCATCATTATGAGAAAGGGTGTGTTTAGGCTAGCCATTTTGAGTATTGGAAAGACTTGAGCTTTCTTGAATGCTCTAGGGTGCTTTATAATAGCATACAAGAGATGTTCTCTTCCTATTAAGACATGTTTGTATAGCACACTTTGTATGTCATTGTACACAATTGACCAATCCATCATAGTTGATAAAAGAGTTGACCGACATAATCGTTCTTATATCCATCAACCAAAGGATCAATGAAATATTTAGTTTCTAAATTCAAATTTTGGGGGGTAAAAGGGGCATATCTAGAAATGTAATCAAGTGCATTTTGTACAGAGTGGGTGTTATTCTATTGTATTTTGTCAATGTCAAGTGCTTGTATCAACTAGATGAAATAATGGATATGTATGAAGTCTTTGTGTTTCCACAAGTATTATACCTATGTCAATAGTTAGTTTCACAATGGAGTTCTTCTAAGACCTCTTCATGAAATGTGATAGATTTGTGGTGTATGTGGAGGGTGGTAAGGTGTAGATTTAAAACCATATTTTGTAGTGTCCACCTAGAAGCCTCATACAAATTTGTATGTGTGTTGGATGGCATAATTTTATGAAATTCTATCCATTTTGTATCTAATCCTCTAAGAATGAAGAATAGAGTTGGCCAACTAGTTTGAATGACCTTAGCAATAAGCTCCCCTATACACTAGTTCAAAATGGTCGTGTACCATGAAATAATAAGCTAAACAACATAAGATGATCAATATTATTACCATAAGGAAAGTCCTCTAATCATTGGCAAAGGTCAAAAATTATTGTAGGGGGAGAATTATCTAGTTTCTTATGTACAAATACAAATGTATGGCTTGAATTTGGTGACACTTAAGTGTATTCATGTAGCCTAACTTCTTTAGGATGTTTTTTTTTGCATGTACTTGTGCCTTTTGGGAACTACAATGAAATAAAATAGGTGTGTGATGATGTTCACTAGGATGTGTGGACAAACTAGGAAACTCACACCTATATCCTCTCGTACACTGGAAGAAATATGATCCACTAGGCTCAAGGAGGCTCAAGCACTAAATGGATGTAGTTATCCTTCACTTTTATGGAAGATGATTATGCAAATGAAACTGAAAATATGAGATATACAGAAAGAATGGAAAGAGAAATGTTTTTTAGGTATACAGACAAACTACAAGCTAAGAACTTAATTATGAGACCAAATTTGGGAAGCAAAAACAATGATTGACCTATAGCACAAATTTTGGCTGAGAACAGGAGGTCATGGAAACTAGGAGGGTTGAGGATGATCAAGAGGTTAGGGGAAAATATACTATCCTTTGACACTACACTTTGTGATGAAACAATTGTCAAACTGTAACTCTCAATCTGACCTTTTCATAGCTCCTTTAGTGTGGGTGCCACATGTTTCTTACACACATAAAAAAGAGGAAGAATAGTTTTAGAAAGGGGTTTTACTAAGCCAAACCCTAGTTGAGGAATCAACCTTGTAATTGGAATAAAAATGCTTGAAAAGGAAGTGTGTTGATATGTAGTAGAGACTTGATAAGATGCTTATATTTCACAAACTTTCATGATGTCAAAATACTTGTGAAGATGCTTGAAGCTATTTTTAATGTTTTCTTTACTTTGGATCTATGATGGGAAGATCATGAATTCCTTCACAAATGATTAGATCAACACATCACTCCTTGTCTTTCATGCTTGATGCTTGATACTTTCTTGATTACTTGAATTTTCCTTGAATTCTTGAGAGATGAATTGAATGCTTGAGTCAAGGTGAGATTGACTTTCTATCTTACCAAAATGAGGGAGGTAGTATTCTTTATATACCTCACCTATCCATTTTTGGGTGCAAAACTCGAAGGAGTTTGACATGAATTTGGGGGTCCTACTAAAATCAAAGAATCATTATACAATTCAAATTTGGGATCATTTCTCGAGGTCAAGGATGAACCAACTTTCCCCTAACCAACTTAGTCACCCTTGACCATAAAAAATAGGCATAGATCTGGATTGTGGTTCTAATTTGATATGGGGAAGCTAGAAATATGCATAAAAATGAGTTTGGATTAAGGATAATAGACATGAAAACCTTTGACGCTAAAATGGGGCCTGACTGAGGAAAAAAAATTTAAAGGGATATAATTTAGGATACTACATTTATCCCATAATTTACTAAGGGCATGAACCTAATTCATATTTTTGGTAAAGTATATCATAGTAGAGGAAATAAATCTTATTGAAATAAAAGAGACAATGAAAACACCAAGATCCCAAGTGACTTGGGTCCTTATTAGTTTAAAACCAGTACAAAAGAATATTCACATGAAGAGAGAGAAAATAAAAGGGCATGGCCATACTAGCCTAGTAAGGTTAAACTTACTACGTCATATATATATATATATATATATATAT
>MU226796.1:11576-30983 GCA_018584345.1 Thuja plicata | reverse complement strand
TTATATATGCTCAAATATCTCATAAAATGCTAACTAAATAATAATCATAGTCCATCATAAAACCCAAGGTGTCAAAGCAATAGTCCTGTCTGTCTAACATAGGAAGATTCTAGGGTGGGCATTACACCTATAGTCACAGCTAATGACTAAGGGTCGTAAAGAAAGCACAAACAAAAATATAAAAGTCTTCTGGTAATAAATAATAGTCATGCAACACTCATAAAATCAACCAAAATAAAGCTATGATTGATGGGAATTATTTCAAATATCAATGTAGAACTTCCTTGAGCCCAATATAGAATTCATGAAAGAACTCTACAAACTTGCAAATAAAGCATGAATATGAGAAACAAATAAGAAAAGAAATGTTGCATAAATCAGAATTCATGAATGAATTCTAGAAACTTCCAAATAAAGCATGAATACGGGAAACAAATAAGAAAAAAATGTTGTATGGATTGCTTGGTGTAAGTTCCGATTAATTAGCTATAAACAAGAAGAAATGATAGTAGTTACAATACTATTTTTTTGCATTTTATGTTGATGTTGAATAACATAATTTATCTCATCTACAAATCTAAAATTATAGTAATGGACAAGCACAATGGTTTACTTCTTAAGTAGGCTAAAACCTCCATGAGTTGATTTTGACATGTGAATGTCAACATGTTGATTCCCCACATAAGATAGATCTATATCAAAAGTCATGAAATGTTTTAGTTAGAATATGTGGAAGTTGGAATATTAAAAGCTTCGATCAATTGGTATTTGAAACACAAGATATAAACTCTATTACAATAAAAGAGAAAGTTGAATCACACGAACTGTTCTGAATAGTAATGCAACAATGACATGGTAGGGTATGTGAATTGTGTTCAAGAAGCAAAATGTTCATTATAAGTGTTCACAAAAGAGACATATTGTCAATAACAAGTTTTATACCTAGCAAAAAGAATATTTTAAATGTCAAAAATTTCAAATATACAAACATAACATGTCATGAATTATAAAATCACTAAAAATGAAGCTACAATGCCACTTATTCTGAGACGTGCCTCTTGACACTATGAAAGATATGCTAAAATAACACCTTAGAAGGAAGAGTTTGTCCCTCTGTGCACTTGCATCATACACCAATATGAGAGGGGCGAAATATTCATTTTGATTTAAGCAAAATAAGAAACAAAACAAATAAGATTTTTGAAACCTTGGATAATAGTTATCTTAGGATCTAAAATAAGATAAAGTAACTCCAAAAAAGTTCTAAATTTTGAAACTGTGGTCTAAAATGAAATGCTTACAAGAGTTATTTCTTCTACATCAACACTAGAAATAACAACAGGTTAAAAAAAATTAATTAAGTGGCTTACCCATTTGTATAATTGTTAGATATCCTAGACCAAATAACCACCCATTTCTAGCAACTCATATTATGAACTTCACACACAAATTGTCAATTTGGGATATTATGATATGGGCTAAAAATTTCTTCTAGCATCTAAAGTGTAATCGCCTAAAGGGAGAGTAATTGTAGAACAAGTGAAATACATAATTGGAAACATTTTTCTTAATGTTTAATGGTTGAAGATGTTGATGTATTCTATTGGTGAAGAAAAAAAAATAGTATTCTAGATAGTATTATTCATGACTAGAAGGCGATGAGTCAATTTTGATTGTTTAATTGAGTTAATTTGATGTATTCTTTGTACTAACCAAATGATATAATGATTTATTGAGTGTTGTGTGCGAGATTTGTAGGCATTGTAAGTGAAGCTTGAATTTTTTTTTTATCACCAATAGAATACATCAACATCTTCAACCATGAAACATTAAGAAAAATGTTTCCAATTATGTATTTCACTTGTTCTACAATTACTCTCCCTTAACACTGAATTATTGGCAAATGGCCAAGAATGTATAGCATATATGTTGTTATTTATGGAAACACTACTTATTGATATGGTCACTTGGAGTACATTTTAGTTTTGGGTATCTAGTCTTGGAAAAATGATTAAGTCCATAAGTAGTCTCCTAGATACAGTTGCATAGTTTTTCCTGGCGAGTTAAGTCACGCGTGCTTAGATGAAGGTAGTATGGAGTGTTGTATGAATTCATTTATGGTCACTTGTATTTTAGAGTTTCCTGGCGAGAGTTACAACGTGTTCTTGGCATGCAAAGATACTATAACAGTAAAGTAGGGCAGATGAAAGATCGTGATGATTGAGGGAGTAACGTGTGAATTCCAATAGTGCTATTTGGGATTTAGGTTGCGTCCTATCTCATCTTGATGGATGTGTGATCGCCTATTGTGTATTTTCTCTTAGGTTATGTGTTGGGCACATTTGGTGATGCACTTGTGAGCCGAATGGACATATTATGAGATCGAGTATATAAGTGGAGATGTTTTTGAGATGCAAAGATGGAAGAGTTGTGTGTGAATTCATTATGATGCTAGAATAATGCAGAGGGTATTGCAAGCTATAACTGGAACTACTTAAGCATAACATATGCTTGTATAGTTCATCTTTTGTAATATTACATTATAAAGAGACACGTTTGTATTGTAAGAGCAGTGAGCTCCTTGTATTACCCCTAATAGGGTTTGCATCCTTTAACAGGGATTCGTACTAATTAATATTCAGCTCGTAACAGGGCTAAGTCTCCTAACATGAACATTATACTCTTAATGCATATTTTGTGGGTACCATCCCCACTGGGGTTTTCCCTTGGCCAAGGTTTCCTTGTGAAAAAATCATGGTGTTATGAGTTATTTACTTTATGCATATGTTCTCTTCATTTCAGTAATTGCATGGTTAGGTTTGAATTGTTTAAATTTAATTAAAAGTGATACAACACTAATTCAACCCCCCTCTCAGTGTTGCTTGATCCTAACAATTGGTATTAGAGCTTGTGTCCCTTGGAGAGACTACTAAGGATGAGGATGAACAAGATGATCAAGGGGAGGAAGTACCTAAAGTCAATATGTTTATGACACATGCTTAAAAGGAAGATGATGAACCATATGATGTCATGCATGATACTATAAATGTTCCTAATGCAAAGGATGAACATACACAACTAAGAAGACCTAGTGATGAAGAAGTGAGATCTCTCACTGTTGCTGCAATTGCTCAAGCTAGGAGTGCTTATAATTTAAGAAATAGAAAAGTGGATAAGGATCAGGGAAAGCTTGGTTCATTGTTTATAAAGGAAAGTTCTACTACCACCCCAATCCAAAACAAGGATAAAATTCAAGTGAAAAGCAGGGATACTCCCATTATTGATCAAGGAATAGAGAAATCTAAAGAAAGAAAAGGTGAGGCTTCTAGTGGAGATGTTTTGAGTTTTCCTGATTTTGACATTAAACATACACTATCTCAGATGAAGGTGTCAGTACCTTTAGTTGAGTTGTTGAAGATGAAGGAGTGTAGAAAGTCTGCTTTCTCTTTGCTCAAAGATATAACTGATGATATTATTCCTACCACAAAGACTATCAAGAAAAAAAGAATTGATGAGGAGGAGGAGAATCCTAAAATCTATGTTGGGAACATTATTACTCAGGATCCCTCACAGGTTGATCCTTTTTATGTCACGTTGCTGGTGAATGACCAATTGATAAGAAATTGTATGATAGACTCTGGTGCAACAACAAATGTGATGCCATATGGTGTTATGAAAGAATTGGGCTTAAAAGTTGACACATCTTTTGGAAGATGTTTTGCTATGGACAATAGAGAGGTACCCATGGTAGGAACCTTAAAAGGAATTGAAGTGAAGATTGCTATTTTTCCTGAGGCTACTTTCAAGATGGATGTGGTTGTGGTTGATACACCACCACATTATGGTATGTTACTGTCTAGACAGTGGGCAAAAGCAGTTGGAGGACACTTGCAATTGGACCTATCATATGCTACTATCCCTATAAATGGGAGAGATGTTAAATTGTATAGGGGTCCAAGAGCTCCAGTGATAATTGAAAAGAGGGATCCTAAGAGTCTCAATTGTTTTGTTGATGTTGATATGGAAAGTTTTAGGATTGAGCAAGATGGATCCAAATTTGAAAATCAAGACCCAATTGTGAAGGAGTCACAATCACACCAAAATGAAATATGGAAGATGTACTTTGATGGTGCATGCTCCAAGGAAGGATCAGGAGTAGGTATTGTTTTTATATCTCCATTAAGTACTACATTTAAATATTCCTTCCTCTTAACTTTTCAATGCACAAATAATACTGTAGAATATGACGCATTGTTATTGGGCTTAGAGGTTGCCATAAAACATGGCATAAAATTTTTAAAAGTATTTGGGGACTCTGAATTAGTTGTCTCCCAAATTAGATCCCTATATGCTGCTAAAAATGATAGATTGAAATTATACAAGCATGCAATATGGGATAAAATTGAGTTTTTCAATGCTTTCCAAATAGAATGGATAGAGAGATTTAAGAACATTATGGTTGATTTCTTAGAAAATGTAGCCATAAACATTAATGATATAACTTTGATTAGGATCTCTACTATTGAAACCAAGATCAGGCCTACAATTCCTGATAATGTATACAATTGGAAAGTTTTTGAGGATGACAAGGATATTCTTCGGTTCATTCAATGTTTGGATGATTATGAAGGACAAAAAATTGATTGCAATGCTTTAGTTGAAACCATAGATAACAAGCAAACTATTTTTGGAACTGAAGTGGTTCAGTTGCCAACAAATGTTATAACTAAGGGTTTGGTTCAACTAGAGGGCATTTTCAGTGACAATTATGGTCACCTGCTTAAGAGATTTGATGTCATGATGGATAGTGTTAAGGAAGTGAATTTAGGGTCAGAGATTGTCCCTACAATGGTATACATAGGGAAAAAATTAACCCCTCACATCAGAGAAAATTTGACCAGCTTATTAAAGAAGTACAAGAATGTTTTTGCTTGGTCTTATGAGGATCTTAAATCCTATAGAGAGGATTTGTTTCAGCATGAGATTCCTTTAAAGCTTGATGTGAAACCTTTCAAAAAAAGCAAAGACCTATCAATCCTCTATTAGCTTCAAAAATGCAGGAAGAATTGATGAAACTCAGGGAAGCCAAAATAATAAAACCAATCAGACATTCATCATGGGTGTCAAATCTTGTGCCAGTAAGGAAAAAGAATGGAGATACCAGGCTTTACGTTGACTTCAGGAACCTTAATGTGGCATCACTTAAAGATAATTATTCTTTGCCTAATATGGAGGCAATGCTACACAGAGTTACATGGTGTGATCTTTTATCCATGATGGATGAATTTTCTAGTTACAATGAAGACAATCTTTACTACCCCTTGGGGAACTTATGTTTATGTTAGAATGTCATTTGGTCTCCTGAATGCAGGGGCCACTTTTCAGAGAGCAATGGATGTTGCTTTCAAGGAATTCATAAACATAATTATGGTTGTCTATCAGGATGATCTTACTGCATATTCAAAAAGGGTTGAGGACCATTGCAGGGATCTAGAAAAGATATTTGGTAAGGCTTTGGAGTTTGGAGTTTCTCTTAATCCAAAGAAGTGCCATTTTGTTGTTTCAGAGGGAAAGTTGCTAGGACATATAGTGTCAAAAGAGTGAGTGACAATAGACCCAGAAAGGATTGAAGCTATTAATATGTTGAATCCTCCCAAGAACATCAAGGGTTTCTAATCTTTCTTGGGAAAAATCAATTTTGTACGAAGGTTCATTGTCAATTTTGCAGAGATCATAAAACCTATTGCCAAGTTGCTAAAGAAAGATGTTAAATATGCTTGGAATCTAGAAGCTCAACAAGCTTTTGAGAGAATTAAATTGGCTATTCAGGAAGCAACAGTTTTAAAATCTCCTTATTATGAATTGTCTTTTTCTATTTTCTCATTTGTTTCATTCCACACCATTGCTACAGTATTGTTACAAAAGGACAAGGAGAGATTTGAGCATCCAATTGCTTTTTTCAGCAAATCCTTGCAGGCAGTTGAATTGAATTATGAAATTATGGAGAAGCAAGCTTATGCCTTAGTTAATGCAGTCAAGGCTTTTAGGCCTTATTTAGTATGTTCTAAGGTGGTTTCCTATGTGCCTCATGCTACAGTCAAGGATATTTTGTCTCAAAGTGAGGTGACTGGTAAGAGGTGCAGATGGATCAATAGAATATAAAGTTTGATCTAGAGATCCAAATCACAAAATTAGTTAGAGGCTTGGGATTGACAAAGCTCATAAAGGTTAAAATATGGAGCTTACCCAAGTGAACAATGTGCAATCAAATGAAATTCCAACTAGAATTGAGATACAACCATGGTATGTTGATATTGTTTAGTTTTTGAAGAATAATAAATGTCCTGACAACATGACAAAAAATCAAAGAAGGGCCCTCAGACTTAGGAGTCAGAAATATGTATTGATTCAAGGAGACTTACATTGGAAAAATAGAGATGGAATTCTTTTTTTTTTCTTGATAGGGCTCAGTCTGAGAAGGTATTAAAACAAATACATAATGGTGTTTGTGGAGGCCACTATTTAAAAAACACAACTGCACACAAGATACTTAGAGCTGGTTATTATTGGCCTTGTTTGTTCAAGGATACTCATCAATTTGTGCAGAAGTGTGAGGCTTGTCAAAGATTTTCAAAAAAGCTAGTGTATTAAGGGGCCTTGGCTTTGAGTCTGATCTCAGTTGAAGTCCCTTTTGTCCAATGGGGAATTGATTTTATTGGTGAATTCACAAAGAAGTCTAGTGGGGGTCATAGTTGGATCCTTGTTTCCACGGACTACTTTAAAAAATGGGTTGAGGCTATACCAACCAAGAGGGCAACCAACAAGGTGGTCATTGATTTTTTAATAGATAATATCTTGACTAGGTTTGGTGTGCCCAACAAGCTAGTGATGGATAATGCCATGTGCTTCAGGTATGAGGAATTCATTGATTTTATTGGTGAATTTACAGAGAAGTCTAGTGGGGGTCATAGTTGGATCCTTGTTTCCACAAACTAATTTAAAAAATGGGTTGAGGCTATACCAACCAAGAGGGAAACCAACAAGGTGGTCATTGATTTTTTAATAGATAATATCTTGACTAGGTTTGGTGTGCCCAACAAGCTAGTGATGGATAATGCCATGTGCTTCAGGTCTGAGGAATTCATTGAATTTTGTAATCAGTATGGTATTGTGATTTCATATTCTTCACCATATCATCCACATGAAAATGGGAAATCATAATCCAACAATAAGAGTATCATGAAGATAATCAAAAGAACACTAGAAAGGAATAAGAAGGCTTGGAATTCAAAGCTTAAGTTGGCTTTGTGGGCTGATAAGGTAACAATGAAAAGAGATATAGGATTTTCTACTTTTGAATTGGTTTATGGAAAACAAGCTAGGTTGCCATTAAAAAATTTATTACCAGTCTACAAGTTCATCCAAGATGAAGAGATAGAAGTGATTGAGCCAATGCAGAATAAAATATTGTAGTTGGTACAACTGGATGCGATATGAAATGAAGCACAATTGCAAAATCAGAAGATCCACCAACAGTCTAAGTATTTATTTGATAAGAGAGCATCAACAAGAAAATTTCAGGTGAATGATATGGTGCTCCAATGGAATGCAAGGATTGAGGAAAACGGAAAACATGGAAAGTTTGAGTCCTTATGGTTAGGACCGTTTGTGGTGCATGATTTACATGGTAAAGATTCTTACTTCTTGAAAATTCCTATTGGTGAAATGTAGGATCTACCTGTGCATGGGTAGTTCTTAAAGCCATTTTTTCTTGAGTTTTGATCATGCACAGTGTTGTATATAGTTTTCCTTCTTTTTCCTGTTTTAGGTCTGTCTGTTGTGGCTTTTCATTTTTTGAGTTGGTCTGCATCCCAGAGTGTTGTTTTCTAGTGTTGAACTTGTGTTCAACCTTCCCCAGTCGGAGCCTATGTTAGAACTCTCAAAAATTTGCAAGAAATCTGGTCTAAATTTATCAAAACCCTGCTATTCTTTCCATTTTCTTAAGCCCTAATTTCAAATTTCTAGCCGTTGGTAGGGAAGCCCTAAAAATTTTGTGGTCTTGTTAGAAAACTGAGTTACCTTTCTGAACCACTTAAAACTTATTAACCCATGTTCTTTATTTCTTATGTCTGAGCGGGGCCACTTTACCACTTAAACCTTTCAGGTTTCATGTTTCGTAAGTCAGACGAGTTTCTTTTTAATATTTCCTAAGTCCTAAGCCCTAATAAATTTTATAGTTTACATCTCCTGTGCATATCTTTTTTAATCCAACGGTGGGCACTAAGCCTCAAAGCGCAAGATAAAGTATTTTAATCATTAAGGCAACACACCTAGCTGACATGTGGAGGTTGGCGGGACCGAGTCTGCGCAAAGGGTAAAGGGTTAAAGAGACTAATCAAGTTTAAATAGATCTACGGTCGATGCAAAGACTTAGAGGATAATATGAAGATTTTAAACCTTCAAGGCATTGCAACACACCAGTTTAGTAACCCAGGGTGAAGTTAATGTGCAGACGGGTTAGTTTGAATCCAACGGATGACATAAAGCCTTATAGAAAAGATGCAGTCAATCTAACCTTTGAGGCATTGTGCCTTTCTGCCACGTGTATGAGGTGGGTCCAAATCAATTTTAGGGTATTGAAGTAAAGTCCAGTCAAGTCAAATTTAATCAGACGGTAGGCGTAAAGCCTTAAAACAAAGATGCGAAAAGATTAGTGATCAAGGCATGACGCCTGCTTGACAAGTGGATAGCCTGGTCAGCACAGGTCAGAAGACAACATGATTTCTCAGAGTCAGTATTAAAGTGCCATGTGGAGGTCAGTGGGACCAAGGTCGCTGAGTTATAGCTAATCTAAACCATAGTTTACTATTTTTGAATCTAACAACTCACGCATTACCTTAATACAAAGATGAATGGGGATTAATCTTTGAGGCATTGCGCCTAATTGAGACCTATCCTCCTGAGATCGTGGGGCCGAATTAAGGAAAAGGTAAAAGATTGGGTAAGTAAGAAAGGATCTGACGGTGGGCGTGAAGCCTTAAAACAAAAGTGATTGAAATCTAATCTTTGAGGGATTACGCCTATGTGATGCGTAGCAGATCAGATCGCAGGCCCGAGTAATGAAAAGAAGATCGACAGTGGTGTTTTAAAGGCCGATAAATTTTGAATCTCGATCGTCGATGCTTGATTCTACGCCACCTATAGCTGTTGCAATCTAATTTTTGAATTTTAAATGTGTTTCTCAGGGTTTTTTGACCATGGCGTTGTTTTATGGGTTGCAGAGGCTTTTATGTCTAAAATCTGATCTTTAGGATCGATTTATTGAGGCTGTAGGGTGCCTAATTGACCAAATTGCAGATATTTTGATGCCTCATTAATGTTTCTTGGTGGCAATATAAGGTTTTTGATCAGATTCCTTTCCCTGTCTATTTCTGCATTGATGTTGGCTTGTTTCCCGAGTTGCGGTGGTTGTGTTTTAGGGTTTTGTTTTTCCCTATGAAGGTCCAAACTCGTGTATTCTTTTAGTATATGTAGTGTTTTTTTATGTTTTTGTAAAGGGAGATGGGAATTTTATGCCACAACAAGGCTTGTAAGCTCTGCATGTTAAACTAAGACCATCAGTGGTCTTTTGGCTCTAATTTTTCATGTTTAGATGTTTTATCAATAAGATTTGTCTGTATATACTTGCATTTTGTGAATTCTTGTTGAATTGTAATGTACTCATTTTAGTTTCTTGTACTTAATTGGGTTGATTGTTAAGGGCTTTCAATACATCACTCCGTAAGGTAGAGGGTATAAATTCTTTAGGGTTTCTTTTAGAGAGAACTAAACATACTTAAATTAATTTCAATGAGTAAAGAAGTTAAGAGAATTGAATAATTACATCTTCTTCTAGGAAGTGTGAATTGAGTATGTAAGGCATAATCAAGTTCAGTGATCATTTGCATGATCTATATTTGATGAATGTTGTTGTAGAGTGTCTTTTCATTTAAATTGATTCCATACCCATTGGATAGAGTACTAGTCTGACATGTTAGATTTGTGGTTCTTATCCAATTTTATAAAAAACTGTTACAATTTGCTTGTTTTGTACTATATCTGTTAGGATTGGATAATACTGAGAGAGGGGTGAATCAGTATTATAGAACTTAATTAAATTCTTTGACCATTTAAACATTAACCATAAACTTGCAGTAAAGAAAAGAATATAAGCAAATGACACAGTACTCATAACACCATATTTTGTTTTTGAGGAAACCCCGGCCAAGGGAAAACCCCGGCGGGGATGGTAGCCACAAGCATGTACTAAAGTATAATGTCCCTGTTAGGAGACCTAGCCCTATTAGGAGATGAATATTACATAGTACATTTCCTTGTTAAAGGAATTACAACCCTATTAAAGGTTCACAACACCCTGTTAGGGGCCAACTAAGCGTACAACTCTTACAAAGTAATTATGTTTACAAAGTGTTCTTAGTCATGAACAAAACAAGCATCACTAGTGCTTAGATAGTTCCTTTATAGTTCTTCAATGATATCTTTCATTCTCTGCTCTAATATTTTCTCAACATACTCATCCAACCAACATGTATCTTTATCAAAAAGATCTTACATATATATATCACAACTTTACAAAGTCGGCTCCCAATATGAATATTACAAATATTACAAAGTCGGCTCTCAATACAAATACATTTAGTAAGGAAAATAATAAATGTATATTCAGTGCTCTTACATACTCAAAATGTAGGTTATCAACAACCATAATCCAACTCCGATTTCCTGGATTCCATGTCATACTCTCTCAATCTTCGCTACTATCCAATTGCTCTGTATCGTTGTTCTGCTGCAGTCTGTCTGTCTTCAGTTCTTTCTAACTTTCCATAGACATTAACAAAACCATATCGATCTTAGGTGGAGGTCACACATACCCCATACTATCTTCCTCTAAGCTTGATTTCCCTAATTCATCGATCTCGATCTTCGATATCCAAAATACTTTTGTATCTCTACTTCTATACTTAGTCAATTTTTGAGTCAGTAAAAATTATCTTTATAGGAATCGGTCTGTAACCCAGATGTGTTGCCATAAATGAAAACCAAAAAGTGAATCACATTACACAAAATTTATCACTTTCCAACAATCTCTCCCTTTGGCATTGATGGCAACACTTTAAAAAAATGAATAAGTGTTCCAACAAAATACTGTCTCCTTTATGTTCTCTCCTTCCTCTTCTTGTCTCTTCTCCCATTTACTTCTCTTCTCCTATATTAATTTTTTTTCTTCTCTTCTCCCCCTTTGACAACAATGACAAAGATTCATACAAAATAATAGGATTTAGTGCTTGCTCACTAGTTTCAGAATATCTTGAAAGGAATCTTCCAAGATCTTCACTTCTGTACTCCATGGTTTGAACAATATTTGATTGATATAAATTATGCCATTCAATGCAAAAGATGCAGTCTCAGCTTCTTTCAATTTTGTGGGCATAGATTTAGTTAATGAATCTATCACTTTCTCCAATTCTGATAGATGAACCTCAAGTATGGATAGCTTAGGAGTGATTAAAAGCTTCAGCAAATTAAATCTTGTCAATACTCTCCCTTTCTCATTATCCAATACAATGATTTTTTTTTAAATTCTTGTGACTTCCTTGTCTAACTCTATTATAGATTGTGAAGATGCTTCACAACTGTCCATCATACTATTTATAATTGCCCTCTCTTTGGCAATAATGTCTTCCATGTTCTGAACATGCCTGATAGGATTCATGCAATAACTAAACAGTTTTCTTCCATGTCTAATGCGACTCTTTGTATTTGTCAAACAAGTTTTCACAATGCCTAAGTCCCATGTGATTGACTTGCAAACTTCTGATAGATTCTTCTCTGAATATTTATTCTCTGTCTTCTCCTCTACAATCCTTATCAAATTCTCATAATGCCCATCAAATTCATCAAGTGTTATTCTCAGATTTTCAATGTCATCTTTGTGCTAGAAAACAATGGGTACTGGAAGCAATTTGTTCACAGTATCAATTGCTCTTGTAATTACTTTAGCCTTTTTGTCACCTTTCTGTTCTAATCTTTCCTTAGCTTTGTTTAGTGTAGTAAATGCCAATTTTACCAACTCAACTTCATCCATGCTATCAATATTTACATCACTGCTTGCCAACAACGAGATAGACAATGTGTTTACCTCTTTCTGTTCTGTCTTCAATTATTCTTCCTTTTTCTACTCTACTTCCTCTTTCTTTTCTACTTCATCTTCTATAGAGGTGTCCACATTCCCTACAAATGGATCCTTTTCATCTTGTGATGTGTTAAGAGTCACTAGCACACCAGAAACATAAAAATCTGGTTGTGAATCTACTTCGCTTTTCTCAGCATTTGTCTCAGTTGCTTTTGAGCTTTCTCCCATTCCTAATTATGTAGGCAAAGTGGTCTTAGGAGGTGGAGGCTTGTCAAAAGTAGTGTTCATCAATATTTTCTCTACTACCTTATGATTTTCCTCAATAACTTCATCATACTTCCTCGCCATGATTTTCAACAATCTTACCATGGTCCTTAGCAAAGGTTTCAATTCCTTGAATATTCTTTCTCTTTCTTGTAAGGATATTACAGGCAACATGTTATCAATTTCCTGATTCCTGATTGTATCATCCTCAATATGTGCTAAGGGTTTTCTTGTCTCCAATCTCCCATACAAATATTTAGGTATACTTCCTTCAATTTCTAATAGAGTCTTTTTGAAAGTAAGTAAATGATAAATCACAATGTCTTCAATCTTAAGCTTGTCTAAATATCCATACCTTTCATAGTATCTATCAATTGTGACTAGTTTACCTTGTTCTATTGCTCTCTTCTCTATCATATGCATGTCAGGCTTCCATATGTGCTTCTTAGTTTTCTTCTCTTCTCTCACTGTGCTTTGTTCTTTAGGTGATGTCTACATGCTCGATCTAGTGTTTACTCTAGGAGTAATGTTCTATGTTTTTGATGTTTGCTGTGATGGAGGAGGTGGATTGTCTACTATTACTACCTCAAGAGTGGGAAGGGTTGTAGTACTTTCACTTTCCAGTCCAAGAGATCTTTCTGTCATTTTCTTTTTCACTTCTTTCAGTTCTTCTTCTGTCAATCCTGCTTCTACACCACATTCATGCACAAGGTTTTCAATTTTTCTTTTCCTCGGACCTCTAGTCTATTCCTCTCTCACCTTATCTAATTTCTCCTCATATGTTCCCCATCTTTCTTCTGATGTATCAACTTCTGATGCAAGAACATGTTCTACTTGCATGGTAACTACCTCTGAACTTACTTCATAACCTATGGGATAACACCATTTTTTTCTAGGTGTGACTGCTTCAAAACATACACAATCAGTTTCAACCATGAAATAGATTGTATCCTTGTTTTTTTCAACAATGTCCTCATGTATCCTGTACCTATTTTTCATTTTTCTCTGAAGGATCTCGATCATAGCAAACAATTCCCCATCAACCCATGTACTATTTTGTCTTTTGTAGCTCTGCGAGATTAGAATACCATTAGGTATCCCAGATTTCCATCCACTAGGGTGCAAGACAAGAAATTTGTGCTCGATGTGCATAAACATATGCATAAATAGTGAACCAAATCTGAAGGTCTTAGTTCTGTCTTTCTTCACTAGTTTCACATTTTCAAGAAATTGGTGTGCCAGTACTTAGCATAGATTATTTTTCACATTCTCCTTCACCATTCTCCATGCCATCATGATTACTCCTGTAGATACTAAGTTAGGTCTACTATTGTAGTATAATTTATATCCAAGTATCATAGCAATAAGTCTCACATCTTGCCGAAAGATGCCATTCACATTCATTGCCCGCCTGTCCCATTTAGAATGAGTTAGGGTTTCAACTTCTTCCTTTACATGTTTTTATGAAATAGGAATGATTCTAGTGTTGTCTAGTCCAGTGATTTCATGAATTAGGTCACTATAAATATTCGCAGGCTGATCACCTATCCAAATGAGTTGATCATGTACCCTGCTCAACAATATCTTAAACCATTCATTTTCATCGAATTCGCATAAGTCCAGAATTTTCATTATGCTCAACTAATCAATGTGTTTGTATTCTTCTTTCATGATTCCATTATCATTCATATACTCCATCTTAGTTGATATCTCATCAATTCCCAGTACATCATACTTATAATGTATGTAAGCCCTAATATCTTCTAAGTGTAATACGCAATAAGGGGTTTGATAAAATGCTCCTTTAGGATCCTCTTCACAGGAATTGAATAGATGTTTCTTTAATTTGTACCTAGGTTGATCTACAACATCAAAAATAATAGGTGCATCCATAGCTAGATGATATAAATACCTTTCTTCCACTGAATTCTGAGTTTATGCTTCAATCGATCACACATGACAATTGTAGAATAGACTAAACCTTTATGCTCTCTGATCTCCTTAGCTTGATCTTCCTCAAATGGTAAAGAGATAGGTCATCGAATGGTGCTTTATACAATTTTTAGTCATAAATTTCACTCTACTCAATACTGTCCAGTCGGCTATTAGATCTCGCAAACAAAATATATGCATCAGCTAATGTTGTGCTCTCAGATGTATATTTCATGATGTCATCCAAGTTCATACCTAAGCTCACTCGAGCTCAATCCATAAATTTTGGGGTAGGATATATTCTGATGTTTGTATCCAATGCTCCCCCTAAGGCCATGATCGACCAATTAGGTCGATTCTATTTTACTACCATCAAGCAAAGATCCAGTAGCATCCATTGACTCTCCCTGAACTGATGTCTCACTTGTTTCTTTGATCTTCCATATCTTACCACTATTTTTATCTTCTGCTTTCTTATAAAAACATTCAAAATCAATCTTCAAATCTGCAACACTCTTACCAATATCATTTCCATTCTTCTGTGAATTCATAGGAGGTGGTACTCTTCTGTTGTCTGATCCATTATACCTGCAAATATTTGCTATATGTCCTGGATTATTGCATTTGTAACATATATGAGGTCTTCTTTCCTGATTAATTTGTAGCTTATAGTACTTTGCAATGTGTCCAATGTTATTACATTTGTAGCATGTAGGTTTCACTCTAGATTCTCTTCCATTATCTTGTCTATATCCCGATTGATTAGGTTTTCTGCATTCTTCTTTCTTGTGCCCATATCCATTACAATTAAAACAATAACCAAAAAAAGTTCTAAAAGGGGCATTACCTCTACAGTCTCTCTTCACGCGTCCAATTTTTTTGCAACCAAAGCATCTATCTTTGAAGGGTCTGATATGCTCTCTAGGTTCTTCAATAGAAGGTTTTTCAGCATCAATCTTCTCATTGGATTTATCTTCCTGATTCTTTGAACATTTAGCTTCATTGAAGCCAATACCAGTCATATCACCTTTAGGTTTCTATTTGTCTCTCTGTTCATCAATCAAATCACTACTAGTGTGAAGTTTCTCAATGTGTTTCTTTGCTTCAACAAGTTCACCTTTTATAATCTGATTGTATTTCTCCATTTATAGATACTTGTTCTTGTAGTTGTTAGATTCATTCTTCATTTGATCTAATGCACTATTTAAAGCTTCTTCAACTTTCTTCTTAGCATCCTTTTGTATCTGTATTTCTTTAGTCATAGTCTCATTTTCAAGTTTCAGAGTTTCAGAGTTTCATTTTCTTCTTTTAGTTGCCTCACTTGATCTGAATCCTCTTTTATCTAAACTATAAGATCTTGTATTTGACTTATGGAAAGCTCAAGTTGTTCCTTGAGTTTCTTTATAAATTTATCATCTCTTCGCATGTTGAATCTCAACTCTCCATTTTCTTCTTTTTCTTTGTGAAGGTCTTCATGTGTAGCATCAAAGTTATCTTGCAAACTGTCCAAATCCATTCTGATCTCCCTCAAGCTGTTAGACTTTCTCTCCAAGGGCTAGAAGCTCTAATACCAATTGTTAGGATTGGATAATACTGAGAGGGGGGTGAATCAGTATTATAGCACTTAATTAAATTCTTCAACCATTTAAACATTAACCATAAACTTGCAGTAAAGAAAAGAATATAAGCAAATGACACAATACTCATAACACCATATTTTGTTTTTGAGGAAACCCTGGCCAAGGGAAAACCCCGATGAGGATGGTAACCACAAGCATGTACTAAAGTATAATGTCCCTGTTAAGAGACCTAGCCATGTTAGGAGATGAATATTACTTAGTATATTTCCTTGTTAAAGGAATTACAACCCTATTAAAGGTTCACAACACCCTGTTAGGGGCCAACTGAGCTTACAACTCTTACAAAGTAATTCTGTTTACAAAGTGTTCTCAGTAATGAACAAAACAAGCATCACTAGTGCTTAGATAGTTCCTTTATAGTTATTCAATGATCTCTGTCATTCTCTTCTATGCTATTTTCTCAACATACTCATCCAGCCAACATGTATCTTTATCAAAAAGATCTTACATATATATCTCAAAACTTTACAAGGTCGACTCCCAATATGAATATTACAAATATTACAAACTCGGATCTCAGTACAAATACATTTAGTAAGGAAAATAATAAATGTATAGTCGGTGCTCTTACAAACTCAAAATGTAGGTTATCAAAAACCATAATCTAGCTCCGATTGCCTGGAGTCCATGTCATACTCTCTCAATCTTTGCTACTATCCAACTGCTCTGTATCATTGTTCTACTGCAGTATGTCTGTCTTCAGTTCTTTCTAACTTGTCGTAGACATTACCAAAAGAAAATAGATCTTAGGTGGAGGTCACACATACCCCATACTATCTTCCTCTAAGCTCACTTTCTCTAATTCATTGACCTCGATCTTCGATATCCAAAATACTTCTGTATCTCTACTTCTATACTTAGTCAATTTCTGAATCAGCAAAACTTATCTTTATAGGAATCAATCTATAATCCAGATGTGTTGCCATAAATGACAACCAAAAATTAAATCACATTACAAAAATTGATCACTTGCCAACAGTATCCACCATTCTTGCCTGCTTATGAGATTGTTATAGTTTGAGGGCAGAAGATAGGTAGTACCCACCTAAGTTTGTGGAGCTCCAAGTGTAGAAGGTTTTAGGACCTTGTTGAGCGTTGCTTCTTCTCCTTATTGAATCAGTGCATGGGTTTATAGAGGAACATACTTGAGCCGCAAGTATACCAAGATCAACAAGAAAGAGAACCAATAGATGGAACATGGAAGGATGAGTTTGCTCACTTACAAAATCTTAGAATCATGAAAATGATGAAATTCTACGAGTTTGACGAAGATGAGTGGATCAAGATCATGTTAAGAAGAATTCATGACCAGTTTCTATGTATAGGAGAGAATCCAATTAAGATTACTAGTGAGTGAGATAATTCATTATGTGACATGATTGAACAATTCTGGTATTGTTTCCACTGTAGAAAATAACACAAAGAATCAAGTGGAAACCCTAGCACACTCAAAGTGGAACAAGCGAGCTATGAAAAATATAGGCATCTTCCAGTAGGATGTGAGATTGATTTCAATGGCGTTGGGATACAAGTTAAATTATAGCAGCCAACCAAACTCCATCTTTGCAGGTGTTATTATGCTGGAATATAAGATGGTAAAATAAAATACGAAGTATAACCTACGCGAAGTCCTCAAACTACAATTAATGGAGAATGTAAGGCATATAAAGAGAGATAAGTCAAAATCATTCAAGTTTGGATCACTCATCTATACATTTTCTTCCACATAATGCATAAGTTTCTTGGTATGCATCCTAGGGCATGGAATGACAATGAACCTACTTCTATTCAAGTAAACAAAATTTATAGAAGGCAAGATCATAAATGGGTAGAAAGAGAGCTCTTTGGTATGTTTAAAATATTTTAAAGAGAAATGAAGGAGAGAAAGAGAATTCTTGAAGAAATAGTTGAAAAATACAAGGATACAGTTTGTTTTATGGTTGAGATTAACTACGTATTCTTTGAAGCTGTTGAACCTAGAATGAGGTGGTGCCCTCCTATGGGGGTATGAAGTTAGTACTAAAGTTCTTACATTGTAATTTTATCATGTGTTATTGATCCAAGTGAAGAGAGATGGGGTACCTATGAGGAGAATCCCTCTAAGGTCAAGGAATTTTTGACTAGAGGTGATAGGAAGAGGAAGATAGAAAAACTTATTGACAACATAGTAGAGAAACAAGGAATTAGTAAGTCTGAGATGTCTGAGTAGATAAAGAAGGCCGCAAAGAAGTCCTCTAGTCTGGCAAGCTTAGATGCTGCACCCCTACCTAATTTTAATACTTTTAAAGTGTCAGAATTACCTCTGGTAGTGGTCACTATACTTGAAACTACTTCTACACCACCTAGAAGATCATTGCAGAGGAAAATTGTGATTAAGGTAGAAAATGAAGCAATAGAAATTCCAGTGAGGATAACCAGGTCCTCTAATCATAAACAAAACTCACCTCCTAAGAAGAAGAAGACAATGGAGAAGAAGAATAAAGAGAAGAAATAAGAGAAGAAGAAAGAAGAAGAAAAAAGTTGAAGAGAAGAAAAATGAACCTATAGAAAGGCAACAATGGAAACCAGACTTGAAGGTACTTAGAAAAAGAATAATTGAACAAGGTAAGATCAATAAGCTACCCAAATACTATGATAGATACAATAATGAGGATAAATTTTTTATTGAAGATATGGTCATAAATCATATGCAAGTGTTTAAGAAAAAACTTGATATAGTTAGATGGTAGCATTCCAAAAGAATTGTTTGATATATTAGAAGTGAGGAAACAATTATACCTTGAGGAAGATGATATCATAAGAGGTAAGGCTATAGAGGATATGTTTCCTATGGTTTCCCATGTAGAACTTGCTATAATCTTGAAGCAAATCAAGCCCCTACTGAGATTGAAGATAAGATTAATAAAGATTATGGGGAGAATATATGAGGATGTAAGAGAAGAAACTAACAAGGCAATAGAAAAAGTACTAGCAGAGACTGAGCTTGAGAGATCAAAGCCTCCTAAGTCTAAGGTTCCTAAGCCCAAAACTATTCGAATTGGCGAATCCTCTAAATCTGCACAAGTACATATTGAACCTTCTAAGGATGAGGACAATAATAATCATTTCTACAACACAATGAAGCAACCAAATTTCTTTGTAGCAGATGTGCCTGTGTCTTTGGACACCTCACAAGATACTATTGACCTTTTTCAAGGAAATATTGACACTAGTTTTGAAGAAGATAACAATACTGAACCTGTACCTGCAAGAAAAAAGGTTTGTTTGTTGGGGGGAAGGGGTTTGCCTTGGTCAAACCCCAGTTTTGGAATTAACCTTATAATCAAATTGAAATTGCATAAACAAAGTAAATAAACAAATTCACCTTGCTTGTATGGA
>MU226795.1:281686-294573 GCA_018584345.1 Thuja plicata | reverse complement strand
ACTCGGTAAGCACTGACTTTCCTTCACATTTTCTTTGATGACCGAGTGAACTCGGTAGAGACTGAATTTCTTTTGTCGACCGAGTGAGCTCGGTAGTAACTAACTTCTTGGTATAGTATTCTGGAGCGCTGGGTAGACTCTGTAAATAGCTTCTCTTACCATCTGAGCTCGGTAGACTCGGTTAAATTCCTTGCTAAACATTCTGAGCTTGGTAGACTCTGTCTAATGACTGATATGACATTTGTGTAACATCAAGGACAATACACAATTAAACAATTGTTTCCATCAGAGGTAGCCATGTTCTACTCTATTGTACTACCTTGATAATAGTAGTATCGGTGTCAACTACAATACAGATGGCATCCTTGTATTTCTCTACCAATTGCATTGGTATTTTTTTTAATCTCTTTTCCATTCTAGCATTGAAATTTGTAAAGTACTCTATCATAACAGGTACAAAATTTGTCCCTAGACATGTAATAAAGTCACCGATTTGTAGTGCAATCGGTCATTTTGTCCTCCATTTCATAGTACTGATAGAGGGAAAAATTTCTACAGATAGAAGAATGTGCAAAGTAGTAGAGAACCAAAATTACAAGTTCTTTATCATGTTGATCGGATTGTTCTCATGTTCTCTTCAAGTTGTCTCTATAAGAGCTTAGCTAGGTGAAGTTGTAAACCTTTCTTTACAATCTTGTATGCAATTTCAACAACTCCACATGCAATGTTGTTAGGTTTTCTCAACTCAAAGATCTTGTATCCAATAACATATGCACCAAACCTAAGTTAAGGATCACCAATGGATTTGATCCGTAGACCTCTACTGTCTCACTCAACTCTTGTAAGCTTTATGATCTCAATTTTCATTGGGTGCCTTAAGGCTTTTGATTTGTTTGATGTAGGATACCCAGTTACTGCATGTATTACATCCTTGCTGATCTTATTTGATTCATCTAGCCAAAGCTTTCCATTGTGAACTTGGCTCATTATAGTGCAGATCCATTGAGTTCTGAATACCTTCAAGAAATTTAGGGAATTAGTTAACCCATTTACATCTAGATGTTTATGATTATCTTTCAATTTATCATCTGTGTAAAGTGACTGGTATATCGATATAAGCTCAAAATCCCCTATTTCACTGATCTTGCAATGAATGTTTTCTCTAACTTCTTGAACTAACAGAACCCTAGGTGGTATCACAGAGAAAATGCCTTTTTCATTGGGTTGGGTTGCAACCTAAGGACTTATCTTGTAGTTTGGTTTTGTGCAAGTATAATTCTTAACAAGAATCACCTTTTTCTCTGTCTTCATCTTTTCCTTCATAGTTCGTGATGAAGACACCATTGATTTTGAATTTAGGGCTTCCAAAAAAGTACTCAAAATAACTTGGTAAGTACAAATGTGTACTGTCTAACCTCTTAGCTTCTTGAAATATACTCAGACTCTCTACAAACTCCTTGAAGTACTCTACTACAAATTTGGTCTCTATTTCTTTGCTCTTCTCTGTAATCATTGTGGTAACAAATGAGTTCATAACCATAAAATTTATACCAAATAACTTTATTTGGGGAAATAAATTCTCATCACCAACCTCTTGGTAGATAAACATAATACCTGATTTATACTAATGATACTTCAGCTTGGTGAGTGTACCAAATGATCGGTTGGCTTAGCAACTTGATTGTCTCATACATATTCACCGAGTGGAATTACTAACTCGGTACATATTAACTGACTCAACTAGATCAAAGTAATAAAAAATATAATACCATAGTGCATCTTAATTAATTCTAATTTGGTATTTGCATAATCAATATAGGAACTGATGTAAGATATAGCTCTGTAAAACATAGTTCCATACCTACTTGTATTTCTCAGGTGGAAATGGTGGAAACACCTAATCTATCAGATGAAGTGTCATCAACTATTGTGCTTGGTCCTGTATTATCATTTGATGCTTTCCTCCACATTTGATTTATGATCATCATTATTTCTTTGATTTTATTTCCATTTCCATAAGTATTTATTTTGTCTGAACAATCTTTTCTTAAATGAACAACCTTATACTAGTGTGAGCAAGCCATACTAGAGATTGACCAATTCCTAGACTTAGTTCTCCATTGTCTCGTACAATTTTCTACTATATGTCCATATTTTCTACATGTTGTGCAACTACCCCAAGTGTTGTAATCTCAAGTATAAGCATTACCTAGTCTTCTTGGCTAATTTTCTTTTTCTTCTCCTTTAGGTTTCCAGATCTACTTCGTATTTGTCATGCATTCTTGTGATGTGTGATGATGCCTAATAAAATCTTGATAATATTTATCCATGTATGGTTTCTTCTATGGTTTGTTCAACTTAGATCTGCACTCATGTTCTTGATGTCCATGCTTATTACAGTTATAAAAAATTCCATTTAATTTAGGAGACTTTCTTGAAATAGCATTTTATTTGCTTCTGTAAATATTTGATGTGTGGCCTAGTTTTCCACAGTGATGGCAAGACAAATTCTTAGGCTTTGGATTTTAATATACATTCCTTTGTTCAGCCCGATTTGATGATTCTCCTTTCTCAGTGTATCCTAATCTGGTTGTTGTTCAGTCTTCTTTGATAGTTCAAAAATTCATCCATTCTCTTCATAATATCTTCAGATATCTTAATCATCTTGTTATTTTTTTGTAGAATCTTCAATTCATTTCTCAAATTTTCATTCTCTTCTTTCAATACACCATTGTCTTCTAGTTTTATAGAAATCTCAATATTCACTTGGTTTGCCTCATGACTCATAGAAACCACCTGATTGGTGATCTCAAAGTAGTGTTCAGTAAGTCTCAATATCTCATATTTTTTTTCTTATAAATTTTCAGTCATTTTCCTTATGTCATCAATAGCCATGTTTCTATCTTGTTCAACTTTCTTTGCATCATTCAAGATTTCAACCATTCTAACCATTTGTGTATCTTGACCGATCTATAGTGGTTTCACTTTTTTAGTAAGTTATTGATTACTCTTAGATAGATTTGATATGATTCCTTCAAATGCATCAGATATACTACTAGATTCAGATCCAGATGTGCCAAATGGGTCATGAATCTCTTCTTCCTGATATTCAGTCTCACGACAGTGAAGTGCCATGTCCTTTCTCTTAATCAACATTCCCCTGAGTTTCTCCTTGGTTTCTTTGTATTGTTTGAAATAGATCTGTAACTGTAACTTATGATTTTTAATAGTTTTAATAAGAGTATACCTTTCCATTTTAAGATCCTTTCTCTTCACTGATTAAACTTTCTAAATAAGAGAACTAGTTCTGATACCAATTGTTGGGATAATGGAAAGGTGTGTACTGAGAGGGGAGGGGTGAATTGATACTCTTAATAAATTTCAAATATATCCTTGTACCCAAATGTTATGTTATAACTTACTAAGTAGATATCATCCACCAAACATGTAATGTCACTTCTAAAATGTAAATTCATGTAAAAAAAACAATAAACATAAATGAAATTTAAGTACACATGACACTAGTATTTTGGTATCATAGAAAACCCCTGTTAGAAGGTAAAACCTACGATGGGGATGAGACCCAAAAAAATTCGCTACTACAGTAAATAAAGTAGCATGTTAAAGCTTACAAAGATTGATCACTTCTAGTGACCTTACCCTATTAGAAGTAATAATGAGATCGATTACATCTACCTAGTGTGAGGATTTAGCAACACAAAGTATGTGTGCGCTCGGTTAAGAGATTTATACAAAGATGGTTAAGTCTAATATGTTATGAGATTTTGGGGTCTATTACAATTGTTAGAGAGTAAAAAATTTATGATCTGAACAAATACAATCTAAATATTGTGAATACAAATACTTTAAGTGCATATAAATCTATTACCTTACCACGAATGATAATACCTTTTTCTTTTCTCGGTAGCCTTGCCTCTATTATGAAAACTTATTATCGTATTGTAGTCCTTTTCCTAAAACCATGTCTAATCTTTGATGCCCGTAGTATGGTCGCTACTTGATCATTACTTGATCAAGATACATTACAAAATTAACATCGTAACATTACATGTATCAAACTTCTTGACCTAATTAGGGTTTTACAATATCTTATATAACCTAAGATCAATGGTGTACAAAATTTACCTTGACCATCTAGTCATAGTAGATATAAACAATTAATGTTTTGAATTTGTAATTAATGTTCTCCTCGATCATTGTAAACCATTAGCCAGGTCGGCAAAAAGTTAATACCTAGATTAACATTCCATTACAAAATTTTATGTGACCACTGGTCTGCTCGAAAAGTATTGTCTCTCAGTGCTCGCTGTTCTTTGTGTATCTCAATGTAAATTGTGTGCTCGGTGTACACTGATACTCAGTAAAGTTTGTTTTCTTGGTAATCACTGCACTTAGTTAACTATGTGCATGATAAGTACACTCAATTAGCTCTGCACTTTGCTGATCATACCGACTAATCTGTCTATGACTCTATTACCGACTGTGAGTTTGAATTCTTGATTACTAATGACAACCTTCAAAGCTCATTTTGGAGTAACATCAAGCAATATGGATGAGAAGAATTTTGAAAGAATTGAGGCATGAACAACATGAGGAAACAAATATCTATTATGAAAACAAATCAATCATAGCACTATCAAAGAATCCAATATTTCATAAGAAAAGAAATCATATAGACATGAGGTATCATTTCATTAGGGAGCTGATCAACAATAGAGAAATAATTTTTGAACATTGTAGGTCTGATAAAATAGTATGCAAATATTTTTACTAAGGCACTAGAAAAAGAATATTTTGTGCATCAACGAGACAATTTGGGAATAATAGATAGTATTAGTTATGATTGAGGGGAAGTGTTGGATTCTAATCCCAACTAGCTTATTTATTTCACCATAGATCTCTGTATGCTTTTGTTTTGCATTAATTTACTTGTCCACCTTGCCTTGTCCTCGAAGTCAGACCTTTTTGGGTTTAAAACATATAGATATTTTTCTTGTAACCTCCCTAGGATTTAATGCATACGGTGGACGTAAAATAAAATATGAATTGTGATTAATATTTTTTTGTTTTCCTCTTTATTGGGAAATGGTAGAAGAGTCTAGAACATATTTTTACAGTAGAAACACACAAAAATTAGAAGAGGTAGAACATGAAAGTTTGATGTATGCAAAATATAGAGCAGAAGTAGGTTGTTTTTTTATAGCAACAAGATATAGTCAAAGAACTGGGGTTTATATATTTTGCATCTATAAGTATTGTAGAATAGCTCTGTGGTATAAACATTATATGGTTTTGTTTTGAACAATTTTAAAATATAAATTTACCTACTCTCCAAATTTATCTCTTTGTGTTTTTTTACCTTCACTATTTTTTATTTCTCCTCTACCTCTCAATAACATACAGATATAAGACAATAATTCTTGTAAAATCCAATATTGAAATTTTATCTTTCAGCTAATAAAGTAATTTTAAATTTGACTTTTACTTTGATGATACTATAACCCCTTTCATGGAATCCACATGGCCTTTTAGAAATTGCACTATCTTTTGTTTTCTCTTTCATTACTTCTTCCCCAAACACCATTTTCTATCCTTTCAAATCAGCCATAATCATCTCTTTTAGACCGTATGTAACTTTTCTTGTGACTAAGGTGAGATTCACATCATAAGACACTATTAAACAAGGTCACAAAACCCTCTCTACTTTAAGGCTTAAAAGATGAAGTATTTAAATATCACAATGAAGAGACAAATTCAAGGACATAGATGCTTATTTTTCTGCCACATCTCTCTATCTTTCTTTGAAATTATCTTTCTAATAAACCCACACGAATATCAGATAAACTCTTCTATACATTTAGAAGATACTAAAACTTAACTTTTGTACATTCAATGCACGAATTCTATAAATACATTTATAAATGACCAACACAATCTACAAAGACATGAAAGTTAAAGGAGAAATTCTGCAAAAGAAAAAGAGGAGAAAAGAGTTTCCAATCGGCCATGGATACTGTTGGTAATTAAAACTATTATTCTTTGAAATGAAACCAATATATCTTGAGACTAGTGTTAGGAGTGGTTAGCTCCAAGTATGAGAGTTCTGCAAGGTAACTGGACCAACTATAGGGACAAGACTTCCCTCTGCACTTCTGGCTCTATTAAACCATGGTGGGTACATCTAGTCTAGACAAAACTCAACTCTTTACAATACCTTATACTTCTAGATTATAAAAACATATAATAGTAAGAAAGTAATAAATGGTAACTAGACATTCATTGCCTTTCTATTACTATTTGTGACATACAACCAACAACCACAAATAAATAGGGAGCTCAGATATTGTTTTGATGTATTGGATTACATAATATATCCCAAACTAATCAAACATGTAACTCAACAAAATCTACTAATCCATGATCAATACCTTATCCATTGTGCATGTCTCAAGTGCAAATATAGAAAACATTAACCAACTACTATCAAAGATTCAATGCGATAAACACAATCAAACCAGACCAAACACTACTTGTAAGATCCTTTTGTAGACACACCAAATGAATCTATGTTTTATCCAAAGCTGATTTAATTTACTCCTAGATCAAAACCAGGGAATAAAACATGTACATAGAGAAGTTCTATGCAGTGAACCAGAAGATTCAAAACTCAAGAGATAGACACCAATGAGAGACTTGTAACTGGAATAATTTCATTAAGTTTGATGAACAATGTACATGTTCTAATCGGATCCGAAACACACCACTACAATAATATGCAAAAGATTACAAGAACTTTTTGTTATGTCTAAATACAATATGATACAATTTTCTATATCCCCTTGGGACTAAAGCTTGGAACTAGCACCTTGAATCCAAAAACTTTGAAATCCCTACAAAAGAGAAAAGGAGATATATAGAAGGAGAACCCTAAAGGTAACATCTATCTCACACTTGTCCTTCACATAATTGATGCACTAAAGTCCCTCCTTTCTTGATCACACCAACTGATTGGTCATTCTTCAAAATATTAACAAAATATTTGATCACAACTAGTAAATCAACCAATTTATCCTTCCTTCATAAAAAAGAAACACCAACCTCACTCCATCCTGAGTACAATCTCATATGAAACTTCCAACCACCTTGAGATGCTGAAGAATAGTGCCCATAATAATGACAAAGAGGAAAAAGAGAAGACCTAGGGTTGCATAAGGATTTGAAAATCCTCTTAAGGAACCCGAAATGTCACCCTTGAACATAAATGCATTCTGAGCTATCCAGTCCCTATCCAAACACAATCTTACAAATATGTAGACATGACCCATAAGATAATATTTAGCAGTTATTTCTCTATAGTATAGGACAAGGTCCACTGCTCCAAGAAAATCTTTAGAAAGGATTTATATATTTTAAAAAATGTTACAATGACTATTCCTAGTGTGAAAAACCCCTATCAACTGCTCAGATTGAAATCTTTTTGCAATTTAAAACACATTTCTAGATCTCTTTAAGTTATCCCAGAAACAAGCTCACATCCTGTGAGGTGTCACCCCATTGCAATGAATCTATAATTATCTTGTGATCATATCTATCTTTAGGCATAATGCCTACCACATGATTGAACTCAACCTGCTTTTACTCTAACTAACGTTGACCGAGATCTAACCTGCGATGTGGCAAGCTATCGCAATGGCTCAAAGACAATCTATTGAGCATCTTTACCATCAAGAAAAATGTCTTCCACAAGATATTTTTAAACCTATTGTCTTTTTAATCTCACTTTGAAGACCTAGGTCCATGATGTTAGCAATGTCAAGCGTCGATCGAGCATAATGCCACAAGCCTTATCTTTTCCATATCTTTTTCTTAAGAAAAAGTGCCCACCATTGGATGAAACTCAACTTGATATACCTTTAAGTTTCTTTACTTCTTATCTTGCCCTTCCATATGCCACATGTCACCATGAAACAATGGATTAAACATTATCTTAATTGCATATTGTGAATGATTCAAAATGCCACCCATTAGATCTCTTCAAACTTAATTGTCTCTTATCTGCCCTTTTAAAACCTGGGACCCATGACATCAAGAATTTCAGGTGTCACATGGGTGCAATACGTCAAGGTTAGATCCTATGCATCTTTTTCAATAAGGCTAAGAGATGATCGTTGATCAAACTTTACTCGGTACTTATCCACTTAACTAGTCTTTAACCCCTAGCTCTTTAATCCCTTTTATCTCTGAATATCTGAATGGAGCTTTACCTGACATGGTTCAAGCATGATTAGATCTAGAGATTAAGTGATAAGGAAAACTCAAAGTAGCTGAATATTTTAATTAACTCAGATTAAATCATGAGATCATGAGATAGCCTCAAGATCAAGTCTGCATCAATGGTCAAGACTTAATCTCATGATTCTAGACTTAGCCACACTTCTATTATGTGATTCAGAGACAAGCTTATCTCTGAATCACCAAATAAACCTAACCTAACTTGGCCAAAATAAAATTCCAACTTGAGATAGATGAAACCTCCAAGTCGTTGAAAAAATATTTAACCCCTCAGTTGAGTTGGAGGTCTAGCATACACCACATGATTAGATTTGCACCAATAGCCCTCGCCAGATCTCTAAATAAAAGTAGTGACCTTGACTTTTCCTAGCAACATAGAGATAACCCTTTGATCAAAACAAGATCTATAGTCATGACTTAATCTCACAATTATAAGATCATATTCCATCTTGTTCAAAGACTGAGGGATAAAAGGCCCACCAAGTTGCCAAATCTAAAATAATATTTTGCCCAACAAGACACTTTTCAAATGAGTGCATCACCTTGATCAATAAAGCAAATGCATCTTTGGCTTGAGGCATAATGTTGATTGTTAGATTGAAAACAACTATCTTGAACAGATGAAAATGGTAAAGGCACATCGGGGACTTAGGAAAATAGAAAATATTAAAGTGTGTCCACTAGGAAACATGACTTATGGAAATAATGGCCCCACCAAGACATGACACATGATCTTAAGTGTTTTAAGTGACTTCAAAAATTTAACTCAACATTATAACAAGTTTCAAGGACTTAGGGTTTTAGGGTTTTTGCATAGAAATGTCTCAAGAAACTTAGGGTTTGAGTCTAGAGACCAAAAACAAATGTAGAGATAGGAGGAAAGGCTTGGATTCATGAAAATTTTGATAGGTGCTAACAATGGCTCCTACTGGGGATGTATGCCTCTCACAGAAATACCAAGAATTCAAAACTCCTGGGATAAGAAAACCACCTACTCGAAAGAAACACCCAACCTAAAATAGTGAAAACAAACTGAAGGAATATTTACAAACTTGTAGCAGAAAAGAACCTAGCTTTTCCACTTATTTTCCAATCTGATGGAGTCAAATCAGTCCTGATGGCTTAACGCCATCACAAAATTTTCAATCTATCTTTCCTCCTTCATTAACAAATGTTTGTTCTCCTTGCATTAAAAGAAAGCTGAAAAAGTTTCTTTCATTTGTCTGATTAGAAATATTTCCACTTTCCACTAGCTCAACACATAAAAATTTATCACCATATCTATCACTTGAGCCTAAATGAGAATCAGACAAATTATGAAAAGATAAAACATGTGGCATATGCATGTTGCATTCATTTAACAAAAAGAATTGAGACCAAATGCAATATTCATCATTTTCAACCTTAATGCCACATCTTGGAGAATCATTATCCAACTAAGAAAGATAGTCATATTCTGCCATGTAGCTGGTATCATTTATAACATTTGGTTCCTCATCACACTCCTCATACAAAGGACTAGAAACCATGTGCAAATATCTATTGAAAATATTATGGGAAAAGACTGGCTGATCCATATCAATGTCAAAATCAAATAACACAGCAGAAAACTTACTAATGTGATAGCCCATACCCATGCCATACTCACCTTCTTCAAAGAAAAATAGATCATAATCTGAATAGGAGGAACATTCTTCATCATCATCATAACATGAAGACTCCACATCATGATCCCTATTCTCTTCTGCAGGGGAACCATCTTGCATCATATCAATGTTTTGCATTCAAATAGCAGAGCTCCCTAAAGAACTCACTTGCAAAATATAAACATTATACAAACTACAATCTTGTTGGTGGGAGGGAGAGCACACATCAATACATTCATCATGATCATTTATAACTTGAGTAACTGAAGTACCATCCTACAATGGCTTATTGAGAGATTTAAAATCTGAAACAAATTCAAAATCCACACAACAATCCCAATCAGTACTCAACATAATATCAAGATAATCTTCATCCCTTGAATCTGAAAAAAAACTAATGCTTTCACAATCTAATACATCATATTCAATCCTATTGTAGCCAAATGATATAGAAGCACAAAGAGAATAATAAATTCACATGTCAAAATCATGACCTCCTGACACATATTCTCTTTCAAACTCAATGTGTGTTGTGTGTGAGGATTCAGAGCTATCCCTCCCTGAATATCTGAGTTATTCACAAGTCGAGAACTCTGAAATTTGTTCACTATGAAGTGAACCACTGTCATCATCTTTACCCTCTTCTCATAATAAATCACAAGCATCATTTTAATTTATCCAATCATTATTCTCATGCTAACTATACATATCCTCTTCCTCATATTGAGAAAAAGCATCACTTTCATGATTATAAGAGAGAGCATCCATAGTGGATACATCTCCTTCATAAGTTCCATCATTCTCAATATCAGCATCACTAGGTACAACCTCATGTGTGACATCAACTTAAACATCTTCCTTTTTATTTATCCAATTCTAGATATTCACATAACATTCTTCCCACAAGGTGGCCAATGGGCTGATTTAGGAAAACAAAGCTCCAAAAACATAACAATGAAAATAGATTCTTGAAACTCAATACCCCCTATAATCTCATCATATGCATCACAAAACCTCTCATAAATCAAATTTATTGATACATCCCTTCCCCTTCCCACCTTGTTTATTATAAGCACTATGTGATCCCTTTGGATGCTTTGGTCTAACAATGTAATGCTCCTATTCAATTATCCCATTTTTAGCACATACTTCCTTCTGAGTTTGCAAAATGCAACCTTAATCTTGAATCATGCAAACCTCTATTCACACCTCTTTCCTTCTCTTAGTGCTTAACCAGTCAATAAGGAAACATTTACAACTTTGAAAAAAGAAATACCCAGATATGTTATAGCAGCTACAATAAATAAAAAATCTAAATTCACCTCCAAGTCACCCTTTAAAACTTTGGTAGAGTCATCACCCCTTTTCAAAGGAAAATATTTGAATCAGTTGAGAACTCCTTCCCAACTCTAACCTTCTTTAAATCAGGAAACTCACAAAACACAACCAATAGGGTCTCATACAGATTCCTCTCTTGACTATGCTTATAGTCACAAGAGTCCAAACATCTATTGCATCTTCACTACAAGTCCACATCTTTCTTTGTAGTCTTTCTTCAATCATGCACACTGGTGCAAATCAGAGAACTCGAAGTCGCCACTCACCACTATGAGATAGTATTTGTAGATTTTTAAGAAATTAGACTTTCAGATACTTTGTAATGATAGAGACAATAGACTTGACTCATTTTAGAAAACATGAGGAATATCTTCTTTGCAAAATATGACTCTATAACCACACTCTAGGATTGACTTAGCAAGGCAAGAAAAAAACTCACCTACACTTACTAATCATTTTTTACTTCATACGTCAGTAGAGACGCCATTTTGTTGGCATTTAAAATAGTTACGCTTTGAAAAGAAACCAATATACCTCAATACTGATGTTAGGAGTGGTTAGCTACAAGTATGACAGCTTTGCACTTGGTAAGTGGACCAACTATAGGGACAAGACTACCCTATCCACTTTTGGCTCTATTAAACCAAGGCAGGTACACCTAATCCAGACAAAACTCAAGTCTTTACAATACCTTATACTTCTCGATTATAACAATAGATAATAGTAAAAAATTACTAAATGCTAACCAAACATTCATAGACTCTCCATTATTATTTGGGACATACAACCAACAACCATAAATAAATAGGGAACTTGGATATTGTTTTGATGTATAAGATTTCATAATATAGCCTAAACTAATCAAACATGTATCTAAATAGAATCTACTAATCTTTGATTAGTTCCTTATCCATTAGGCATGTCTCAAATAAAAATATATAAAAACATGAACTAACTACTCTCAAAGATTCAAAGCCATAAACACAATCAATGCAGACCAACCACTACTTATAAGATCCTTTTGTAGACAGACCAAATGAATCTATGTTTTATCCAAAGCTAATTTAATTTGATCCTAGATCAAAAGTAGGGAATAAAACATGTACATAGAGAAGTTCTATGCAATGAACTAGAAGATTCAAAACTCAAGAGATAGACACCAAGGAGAGACTTGTAACTGGAATAATTGCATTAAGTTTGATGAATCATGTACATGTTCTAATCTGATCTGAAATACACCACTTTAATAATATGAAAAATATTACAAGAACTTTATATTCTATCTAAATACAATATGATATAGTCTACTATATCCCCTTGAGACTAAAGCTTGGAACTAGCACTTGTAATACAAAAAATTCTGAACCCCTACAAAAGAGAAAAGGAGATATATAGAAGAAGGAGAAACCTAAAGGTAACAACTATCTGACACTTTTTCTTCTTCACAAATCTGACATATCAAAGTCCCTCAATTTTTGGATCCCACCAACTGATTCATCTTACTTCTAAATATCAACCAAATATTTGATCACAACTGGTAAATCAACCAATTTATCTTTCCTTTATGATGCAGAGGATTTGACAACTAGT
>MU226795.1:246868-281586 GCA_018584345.1 Thuja plicata | reverse complement strand
AAATGGGGACCCGAATTGATCGATTAAATTGTAACTAGATTTGGAAACAACGTGACTCTCTAGACCACCTATTTCAATGTAAGACCTCTCTTAACAGAATACCATCCTGATAATTATTCGAATATTAAAACTTGGACTTAAGGTTAAATCAACCAATCCAGTTATTCTCATAACCCGTATGGCTGGTTAATGTTCTAATTTACCTCTGTAGGTGATGTACCCCTAATTTAACTTATGCATACACCTTGCAATTCGAAGACTACTCTTATCGTGATAACACAATTCCTGAACTACATCCCTGTTAGTGGGTTGCACGAGCGTTTAAAAAAAAAATTTGTATGTGTGTTTTGCCCTAGTTTTGGGCATGACAGAAAGTCTTTCACCCACTCATCATCCTCCAAATCTACAAGTGTTGTCTGACCTATATCAGAGGTTGATCCCCTGTAGGGATACAAATCACAAACATTAAATATGGGTGAGATTCCCAAATCAGGAGGTAACTCCAGCTCATAGGCATTTTTTCCATACTTGTGAAAAATATTCAATGGTCCTATCTTTTTCATCATTATTTTAGTAGGTTGGCCTTTGGGTAGCCTCTCCTTCCTAAGGTAGGAATGTACTAGATCCCCCACTCTGAATTATAAATCCTTCCTGGTCTTATCAGCTTTGATTTTGTACTTCTCCACTTGTTGTTGCAAGGCCTTATTGACTTGCTCATGCAACTCCTTCATTTGTTCTGCAAATGACTCCCCTTGTGCACTCCTCTTATCTTGCAAACTAAGATCTCTCAGCTCCAATATCCCTCTAGGATTGACCCCATAAACTATCTCAAAGGATCTCTTACCTGTAATCCTATTCATGGAGTCATTGTATGCAAATTCTGCCTGCTCAATGATATGGTCCCATGATTGTCTGTGTTGCTTGGTCAAACATCTCAACAAATTTCCAAGTGACCTGTTCACTACTTCTATTTTCCCATCTGATTGTGGATGGTAGGCTGAGGAGAAGGACAAATTAGTTCCAAGCATCTTCCAAATATTTCTCTAGAAGTGACCCACAAAATTTGTATCCCTATCACTGACAATATTCAAAGACAAACTATGAATTCTAACAATATCCCTAAAGAAGAGTCCTGCAATCTAAGAAGCATCATTTGTTTTCTTTCATGGAATGAAGTGTGCCATCTTTCTAAAATGGTCTACCACCACAAATACACTATCATGACCCCTAGTTGTCTTTGGTAACCCCAAAACAAAGTCCATACTAAGACATTCCCAAGGCCTCTGGGGTATAGAGAGTGGTTGGTATAACCCACTATTGCTGCTTTATCCTTTTTCCCTCTGAAAAATCTGACATTTTTCCACAAATCTCCTCACATGTGACTACATTTTAGGCCAATAGTAATTCCTATGCACCTGCTCCAAAGTTTTATCCACTCCAAAGTGGCCTCCCAAGCTCCCTTGGTGTTTCTCCTTCACAATGTTTTCGCTCATTGATCCTTGAGGGATACACATAAGGTGACCTTTGAACAATAGGCCTTCCTACATTACATACTCAGTGAAATCCACCTTGAACCCCTGTTGAAACTTTACACAAGCTTCATAAGCTTCTTTGAAGTCTTTGTCTTCCTTGTAGAGATCCTTCAAATCATCCATTCCTACACTTTGTAGTTGTATCTCTTGGATTGTGAGTACTCTTCTACTAAGAGCATCTACAAATTTGTTTCTAACCCCCTTCTTGTGATTAATCACAAAGGTATAAGCTTGTAATGCCTCCACCCATTTCATGTGTCTTTGGTTCAACTTTTCTTCCCCATTTAAGAAACTTAAGGCATGATTTTCAGTATAGACCACAAAATACCTAGGTAACAGGTAGTGCCTCCACTTCTTCAAGGCTTTTACCATGGCATATAGCTCCAAATCATAGGTGGAGTACTTTTTTTTTTCCTCATTCAACTTCTCAGAGAAGAATGCCACATGGTGTCCCTCTTGGGTCAACACTGCTCCTATAGCCAACTTGCTAGCATCACACTCTACCACAAAGAGTTGATTAAAATTAGGAAATCTAAGTGTAGGTAGCTCTGCAATCCTCTTTTTAAACATTTCAGACCCTTGATCTACTACTGCTGTCCATTCAAATTTGCATTTGATTCCACCCTTTATGGTGTTCAGAATTGGAGCACATACATGACTGAAATTTCTTACAAATTTCCTATAGTAGGAGGCCAATCCATGGAAACTCCTAATATCCCCTATAGACGTAGGTGTAGTCCATTCCAATATGGACTTAACTTTTTCAAGGTCCATTTTTATGTATCCATTAGCAACCACAAAACCAAGGTAAACAAGTTCAGTTTTAAAAAACTCACACTTTTCTTGATTGATCATTAAATTTTCTTGATGTAGATTCCTCAAGACCATCTCCAAATGATTTATGTGCTCCTCCTTGGACCTAATAAATATCAAAATATCATCAAGGTCAACTATTACAAAATTACCAATAAATTCTGCCAGCACTTCATTCATGAGTCTCATGGATGTGCTAGGTGCATTATTTAGGCCAAAGGGCATTACTAGCCACTCATACAAACCCTCATTGGTCCTAAATTATTCCTTCAACTCATCCCGTAGCCTCACCCTTATTTGATGGTACCCTGACTTCAAATCCACCTTGGAAAAGTAACAAGAACCTCCTAAATTGTCCATTAAGTCTTCAATCTGGGGCATTAGGAATCTATATCTGATGGTGATCTTGTTTATAGCCCTGGATTCTATACACATCCTCCATTATTCATCCTTATTAGCTGAAATTACTATAGGTACAACACATAGGCTCAAACTCTTTCTTATTAACCCCTTATCCAACAAATCTTTGATTTGGTTGGCTATCTCTGCATTTTCGCTGGGTGTCATCTTATATGCTGCTTTGTTTGGGAGATTTTCTCCAGGAATGAAGTCAATATGATGACTCACATCCCTCATAGGTGGTAGGGCACTTGGCAAACCATTATCTACAATCTCATGGTATTTCTCCAACAATTCTTGTACCTCTTGTGGCATGTTGGGTTTCTCTTTAGTCTCCTCTTTAGGCTTCACTATTATTGCACAACAGATACCTCTCTCCTTCTTTATGACTTTGAGAAACTCCTTCCCACTCAAAAACATCACACTAGTTCCCACATGCTTCTCTTCATTGGGTTCTGGCAATGGGTCCATTTGAAACTTCTTTCCAAGCTTGGTAATGACATAGTTGTTCTTTTCCCCATTATTTATGGATTTAACATCATACTGCCATGGAAGTCCTAGGAGAAAATGGCATGAATCCATAGGGAGTATCTCACATAGGACCTTGTCCTTGTAATCCCCAATCTCAAACTCTACCAAAGTTTGTTCATCTACCACTATTTTCTGACCCTTGTTCAACCATGAAACCTTGTAAGGTGTGGTATGAGGTATCCTTCTCAACTTCAACTTTTCCACCATCTCAGTGGACACTATGTTCTCAGTGGATCTAGAGTCCACTATAACCTTGCAAATATTCCCATGAGACCTATAAGTTGTCTTGAATAAGTTATTTCTTTGTGGTGGCTCTATGGTGTTCGGTACTTTTAATAAGGTTCTCCTTAACATCAAGTTTTCTCCATCTAATACTAGTCCTGCCTTGGAAATGGGAGAAGTAACACTTTGAGTGTCATCCTATTGGACTAACTAGTTCCTCTAATCCCCCATTGAAGACATGTTAGTAATAACTGAGAGAGGGGGTGAATCAGTGGCCTCAATAATTTATCCTTTAAACTTTAATCCACCAATCAATACACCTCAGATTATTAATTCCCTACAAGATGCATGCCTTGAAACACTTGAAACAATTAACTATCTGTCGGTTTACCTTGTCTGTCCTTATTCTTCTTGATAACTGATAAGCAGTAAAACTTATTTACCGATTCTCAGTAAATATGCAGAGTATACCAATTAATCTAGAAATGCATATGTGAAATGTAAAACAATAAAGTAATAAACCATACACACATAACACATGGAATTTAAGGTGGAAACCTTGTTAAGGGAAAAAACCACTGGGACCGATAACCCAAATTTCCACTCTTCTGAAGTGAGCCCTATTAGGAGCCAACCCTGTTAAAGGTTACAAAACACACTATTAAGTGCGACCTTGTTAGAGGATTTTATACATATAGGTTATCACTTAGTATCTAGAATCTATTTTGCTACCATCATTGAATCAGCCTCCTTCTTAGACTATCAATAGGCTTTAGGAAAATCTTGCTACCATCCTTGAATCAACCTTTTTTTTAGGCTATCAATAGAATTTATGCAAATTCAATGCTACTTTCATGAGTCAACCTTTTGGCAATCTGTTAGGATATAGCTCAATTATAGAAGACTGTTAAGTCCTGCTTTGTTAAGAGACTTAATGCTTCAATGGTTAAACTGAAACATTATGACCTATTTCTAATGCAACTTTGAATTGCATTTTTTCAAATATATTTAAGTACAATACCTCTCTAATCAATGTATCAATTCAATTCCTTTTCCTCCACACTTTCTACTTTGTGATGTTGTGCTTCACTGTTCGTCGGTGTCTACAAAATTCTTTAGCTCTCCTTCAACTTGATTGATCAGGACTATATGAAGTTTATCCTTCACCAGTTTCTCTTCAGTATCTTCTTTATATTCACTCCCCTTCTGTGTATCTAATTGCTTGTAGAAATGAATTATTCTTGTCTCTTATATAGACATGATATTCCTTAATTCTTGATTCTTAGCATGAAAAACAATCCAGCCAATTTGATTTACGACTTTAACTCCTAATTTATCTCATAGTTATCTTCTTGCCAACTGTATAAATCTTCTTTAAATCAATTACTTAACTGTAATGGAATAAAAAAATAAAACAACCAGTTAAGTTTATCCTTAAGCTCTTCTAGCTAGATATTTTTTCATTTTCTGAACTCGATGTTCTGTCGGTCAATTATGTAGTTAGTCATCGGTGACAACTGCTAGTTCCATTAGTACAACTCCAATTAGCTTTAGGCTCTCTATCCGTCATTCATCATAATATTTTGCTTCATCAAGAAACACTATCTTCTTCTCGTTAGGCATCACTGTGACTTTTACTTTGCTTATACCGATGGTGTGCACACCATCGGTGTTGTCTGTCACTTAGTAAATACTTGACTTTTATGCATTGCTAAAAGCATAATCATTGTTCCATTGATTCTATGAATTCTTTAGCATTATGTACATGACCATATATATGGTATCAAGTTGAAATCAATGACAATACAAACCATTAACTGATTTAATGTCTTGCATCATCTTCAACTTAACAATATCAAACATTCAATCAGTTACATGTCATCAATCTCTCCCTTTGGCATTGATGGAAACATACTATATTATCATACTATACTATTTCTAATACAATATGAAATATAATTGTTGAGATTCATCAAATTACCAAACTATTTGTTTTGATAACTGATAGAAATATCTGACCATGGGTAAGCTCTATATTAGCTTAGATTTGATTCTTGCAACTTTCTTTGTTTCTTTTACTGATGTGTTGTGTTCTCTCCTTTTGTCAATTTCTCTCTTTTGACTATTCTTCTTCTTTTGATGTCTCTGTCTCTTATCAGCAACTGTTCCTTTGTATATGAATTTTTCATACAAATTCTCTCCCTATGGATATGGTCTCTCCCTGTTTGGACTAATCTGATAATGGATAACCTCTTGTGATAATATGGATACATTCTCTCCCTTTGACAACAATGCTAAACAAATATCTCACAAATATCTAACATTTATGTCAAACAACTATTTTATTCTATCCATAATATAATCCTTGAATTTCCCTTATCCATCAGCAATATAACAATATACTTTGGTGCTCAATTCTGATATATACCTTTCTGTATATAGATTTATCTTTGAAGTTCATCTTTTGCTTGCATCAACATGGATGATATTTTGATACTATATGGCTGATGCAACCTTTAGTCCTTTACTGACTGGTAGACAAGGGTTTGACCCCAAGTCTCTCTCTTAAGTACTCAAATGTATCCTTGGGCAGTGGTTTGGTCAAGATATCAACCAATTGATCTTTTGATTGCACATTTTCAAGTATCACCTCTTTTTCTTGAACTTGTTCTATTAAATAATGATACTTGATGGCAATGTGTTTAGTCTTTGCATGCATGATTGGATTCTTGGAAATGTTTATTGCACTAGTGTTATCACAATAGATAATCACTAGTTCTGAGATCTTCATATGCATACCTTCCAGCAACTATTTGATCCATGCAATATTTGAGTAGTTTACAGTAGTAGTAACATATTCTACTTCTACAGTAGACTAAGAGATGCATCCTTTCTTTTTGCTAATCCATGTGACAAGTCTGTCACCCATAAAGAATGCTCCTCCAGTTGTGCTCTTCCGGTCATCAAGATTTCTAGCCCAATCAGCATCAATAAACACTTTTAGTTCAAATTTTCCTTCTCTTCTATACCATAAGCTAAATTCTTCATTATTCTTCAGATATCTTAGAATTCTTTTCACAGCAGTCATATGTGATTCCCTTGGGTTAGCAGAGAATCTAGCAACAATTCCTACTGCATGTGCAATATCGGGTCTAGTGTGTATAACATACATGAGTTTTCCTATCATTGATCTATACAAAGTCTAATTTACCTCTGTTGTCTTGTCTTCCTTTGTTAATTTGCATCCAGTAGCCATTAGTGTTCCAACAGGTTTGGAATCTTCCATCTTGAATATTTTTAGGACCTCTTTGATGTATTTGGATTGTGTAATGAAAATACCTTCACTTTGTTGAATGATCTGTAGACCAAGAAATAACTTGATCTCTCCAAACATAGACATCTCAAACTCTTTGATCATTTCATCAGCAAATGACTTGCATAGCATGTCATTGCCTCCAAATATGATGTCATCAACAAATATTTCAGTAATCAAAGTGTTAGCATTAGTATCTTCTTTCAAATAAAGATTACTATTTTCACTATTCCTTATGAGTCCAATACTTATTAGATAGGAATGAAGTCATTCATACCAGGCTCTGGGAGCTTGTTTCAATCCATACAAGGCTTTGTGGAGTCTACATACCATGTTCCTCTTGTTTGGATCTACAAACCCTTTTGGTTGTTCAATGTATACTTCTTCCTCAAGTATTCCATTTAGAAATGCTAACTTCTTCTTCGATAGTCTATACCTTCCTCTTTTGCATACCCCTTGCATACAAGTCTTGCTCTGTTCCTTATGACTTCTCCATTCTTGTTTAGTTTTTTCCTAAATATCCATTTAGTACTGATGAAATTCTTTTCATTTGGTCTTGGCACAAGTGACCATGTCTTGTTCTTCTCAATCTGTTCAATCTCATCATTCATAGCACTTATCCATTCTTCATTATCTAGTGCAGCATTGACAGATTTTGGCTCAAACTCACAAATTAAACAATTTGAGTTTAAAGACTTACTTCTTGTTCTTTTACCAGCTTTCTTATCTCCTATGATATGGTCCTCTAGATGGTTCCTTCTTACATATCTAGCACATACATGTACAAATCTTTGTGTATCAACTCGATCTTCATTACCTTGCACATTATTTTGATCATTATCCTGACTGTCAGTAACAACATTCTGATCGTCGATTACAATATTCTGTTGTTCTGGATTTAAGCACTATTTCTCGGTTAGAGTTATGGGTTCTTCACAATATACAAACTTGTTGTAGTCTTTTGATTCTTTTGTGCTTTCTAGATCATTCTTTTTTGCAAATTCATCAATCTTTACATTTACACTTTCAACTATTTTGTTAGAAGCCTTGATTAGATATTTAAAATCTTTGCTCTTGGTAGGATACCCCAGAAAAATACCTTCATCACTTTTTGTGTCAAGCTTTCCATTTCTTTCATCCTTTAAGAGATAACATTGACTACCAAATATTTTGAAGTAACTTACATTGGGTGTTTTACCATATCATAGCTCATAAGGAGTCTTCTTTGTGTCCTTCTTCAATTGTACTATGTTAAGTGTATAAACAACAGTCCTAACAGCTTCCCTCCACAAGATCTGGGTGATGTCCTTCTCTATCATCAGTGTTCTTACAAAATCAACTATTGATCTATTTCTTCTCTCAACAATCCCATTTTTCTATGGTGTTCTTGGTGCAGAAGCCTATCTTTTTATACCATGCTCATTACAGAAATTAGTGAGTTTGTCTAATATAAATTCTCCTCCTCTATCTGATCTTAAACATTTTAGATCCTTACCAATTTGTTTTTCTACCATATCCTTATACCATTTAAACATCTTGAATGCTTCAGATTTTTCTTTTAAAAACATGTTTGTCATCATTCTAGAGTAATCATCAACAAAGAGAATAAAATATGTATCTCCATAATAAATCTTTGTCCTCATAGGTCCACATAAATCAGTATGGACTAATTCTAGAATATCATCAGATGTATGGGCTTTTCTTTTGAAAATAGACTTTGTCATTTTACCTTTTTGACAATTTTTGGACATGTTGTCTGGCTTTTTCATCGTCGGTAAGCCTCTTACACTTCTTTTTCTGCTTATTTTCATCATGTTGTCAAAATTCACATGACACAATCGTTTGTGCCACAACCATATATCTTCATTTCTAGTCATTAAGAAAGTGGGTTTAGTATCATTCAGATAGAATAAGTTACCTTTAGTCTTCTCACCGGTACCAATCAATTTTCTTGACTCATTAAAGATCTTTGCCTTCTTGTTTTCAAATGATACACTATGACCTGAATTATTCAGCTGAGAGACACTGAACAGATTATAATTCAATCCTTTTACCCAATAAGCATTTTCACATTTAATCAGGTTATACAACATTATTTTTCCTTTACCTTCAACTAGACAAGGTGTATCATTTCCCATTCTTACTGTACCACCATTATAATACTCAAAAGTATTAATTTTTTCTTTATCACTAGTCATATGGTGAGTGCAGCCACTATCTATAATCTAGATATCATTCTTACTAGCCTTAGATATGAGTGCAATTTATTTATACCTTTCATCTTCACCTGAATAATCCTTCACAACTACAAATACCATCTCAATGTCATGTTCAGGTTCGGTGTCAATATCTTCATCTTTGCAAGCAGCTAGGTAGCTATCCTTCTTGCCTTTATCCTTGTAGTCTCAGGTATCCTTTCTTTCTGATCGTCGGTAACCTCTGTAATATTTTTTATCACCTTTGTCAGACTTCTTCTCGAAAGATCTGTCATCACTTCTATCATCCTTTCTTTTGTTAGGACATCTTGCAACAAAGTGTCCAATTTCTTTACAATTAAAGAATACAAGTGGTAACTTTCCTTTGTATTTACCTTTGCCTCTCTGTATTCTTCTGGCCATAAGTGCTTCTATTTCATCTAGATCTTCTTCTTCACTTTCACTTTCACTATCCCTTCTAGATGAGCATCTATGATTGGATTTGCTTATTTTCATAGAAGACTTAAATGTAGACTCTAAACTTGGTAAGACACTATTGTCAAAGTTATTAATCTCAAATGAAATCAGTCTACCAATTAGGCTATCAAAAGTAACTGTATTGTTTGCTACTACTCTCATTTCTCGAATAGCAGAAACTCTAATAGCATATACAGGCAATAAGGTTCTTACGATTTTACTTACCACTGTCTCCTCTTCAAGTGTACCTCCAACACCTCATATAGTATTGACAACATCTTTTATTCTTGTGTTGTACTAGATGATGTTTTTACCCTCTTTCATTCTGACATTATCAAACTTTCCTTTAAGGATTTCTTCCTTGGCTCTTAGAACATTTGTATCACCTCCATGTACAAGCTTCAGTTTGTCCCACATTTTCTTTCAAGTTGTGCAATCCTTGACATCTTCAAATTCAACATCAGAGAGTGAGGAAGAAATCTCTATAACCATGCAGTTATGCTCATGCTTCACTCTCAATTGATCTACTGTCAATGGTCATGTAGGAAACACATATTCAGTATCTAAGTATTGAGTAACATCATTACCAATACTTGATAAGTGGATTCTTATCCTGCTTTTCAATGAAGCAAAGTTGTCTTTGTTCAACTTGGGCACATCTCGTTTGTTCATCTTGTGATCTTTACTTAGGTCTTGAAACCTTCCTTCTAAGAACACAAGCTCTAATACCAATTGATAGTAATAACTAAGAGGGGAGGTGAATCAGTGGCCTCAACAATTTATCCTTTAAACTTTAATCCACCAATCAATACACCTCAAATTATTAAGTCCCTACAAGAGGCATGCCTTGAAACACTTGAAACAATTAACTGTCTATTTGTTTACCTTGTCTATCCTTATTCTTCTTGATAACTGATAAGCAGTAAAATTTATTTACCGATGCTCAGTAAATATGCAAAGTATACCAATCAATCCAGAAATGCATATGTAAAATGTAAAACAATAAAATAATAAACCATACACACATAACACATGGATTTTAATGTAGAAACCCTATTAAGGGAAAAAACCACTGGGACTGGTACCCCAAATTTTCACTCTTCTGAAGTGAGCCCTATTAGGAGCCAACCCTATTAAAGGTTACAAAACACACTGTTAAGTGTGACCTTGTTAGAGGATTTTATACATATAGTTTGTCACTTAGTATCTGGAATCTATTTTTCTACCATCCTTGAATCAACCTTTTTCTTAGGTTTTCAATAGGCTTTATGAAAATTCAATGCTACTTTCATGAGTCAACCTTTTGGCAATCTATTAGGATATACCTCAATTATAGAAGACTGTTAAGTCCTGCTTTGTTAAGAGATTTGATACTTCAATGGTTAAACTGAAACATTATGACCTGTTTCTAATGCAACTTTGAATTGTAGATTTTCATATCTATTTAAGTACAATACCTCTCTGATCAATATATCAATTCAATTCCTTTTGCTCCACACTTTCTTCTCTATGATGTTGTGCTTCACTATTCATCGGTGTCTATAGAATTCTTTAGGTCTCCTTCTGCTTGATTGATCAGGGCTGTATGAAGGTTATCCTTCACAAGTTTCTCTTCACCATCTTCTTTCTATTCACTCCCCTTGTGTATTTGATTGCTTGCGGAAATGAATTATGCTTGTCTCTTATATAGACATGATATTCCTTAATTCATGATTCATGATTCTTGATCCTTGGCATGAAAAAAAATCCAGCCAATTTGATTTATGACTTTAACTCCTGATTTATCTCATATTTATCTTCTTGCCAACTATATAAATCTTCTTTAAATTAATTAATTGACTGTGGTCAAATAAAACAAATAAAATAACTAGTTAAGTTTATCCTTAAGCTCTGCCAACTAGATATTTCGTCATTTTTTGAACTCTCTGTTATGTTTTTCAATTCTACAGTTAGTCATCGGTGACAACTGCTAGTTCCATCAGTGTAACTCTAGTTAGCTTTAGGATTTCTATCCATCGGGCATCATAGTATTTTTCTTCAATGGGAAACATTGTATTCTACTCGTCAGGCATCACTGTGACTTTTACTTTTCTTATACCGATGGTGTGCACTCCATCAGTTTTGTCTATCACTTAGTGAATACTTGACTTTTATGCATTGTTGAAAGAATAATCATTGTTCCATTGATTCTATGAAGTCTTTGGCATTATGTACATGACCGTATATATGATATCAAGTTGACCTCAATGAAAATACAAACCATTAACTGATTTAATGTCTTGCATTATTTTCAACTTAACATTATCAAATATTCAATCAGTTCCATGTCATCAAGATGAAGAAGCCTTCTCAGGACACCTTCCCATTGTGTGACCCATTTGGTTGCAATTATAGCACCTTCCAGTGAAAATAGAATTAGTTCTTCCTTGTGATTGAAACCCACCTCTTGGTGGTCCTCTACATCTACATCCTCCCATTTGGAAAGATCTTCTAAACTGGATTCCACCATTGTTCTCCATGGACTGATTGGCCTCTTTCCTATTAGGGCTCTATCCTTTACCATAGTTACCCCTACCTCTCTAAAAACCTCTATTGTTACTGCCACCTCTTCCTCTTTGGTGGAAGTCATTCCTTCTCCTTTCTTTATCCTCTGGTCTTAGGGCCAATTGAAAACATTTATGCATGCTTTCTAGAGCCATCATGCTTATCTCATCTTTATTCCTTGCCTTAGTCCATTTAGATACCTTGCCACTTTCTCCATCTCATCTTCTTGTCTCCTAGCCCTTAGGCTCAGTTTATGGAACTCCTTTGTATATGCACTCACTCACATTTCTTTTTGTCTAAGATTCTATATTTTTTGGTACATTTGTATTTCATAATTAGTGGGCAAGAATTGCGCCCTCAACCTGATTTTCATCCTTTCCCAAGAAATTTTTTTCTTCTTCCCATTACTTACCCTTTCATCTTGCATCATATTACATCATACTAGTAAAGAACCTTTGAGTCTAGCCTTTGCATAGCTAACTCTCTTCTCCTCTGCTACCTCCTTGTAATCAAATTTGTTGTCTATGTCTTCTAACCAATCCAACAACTCCTCTCCATTCAAGATACCACAATAAAATTGTATGTGTTCCATGTTGTCCTTATTGAGGGACTTGAAGACATCCAAAAACACCTTTTGATCCTTATCCAAATATGGTTCTTTTCCTCGTCACTCTCATCTCCCCATTCAGTGACCTTACCCTTACTATTTGTCTCTGATACATTAGCTTTTTCCAATAACCCTTGGACCAAGTCCACTATGGCTTCTCTACTCATTTCTTTGCATTCTATCCACCTCTTGACTATCTTCCCCTTCAGATATACACAATCTTCAAGCTATTCCTACTCTAATACCACTCTGATGCATAGGATTTGACAACTAGTGATCTCTTCCTTTCAAGATGTTAGTTTTGTGCCTAACTCAACCATCCTATGGTTTTCTTGTTGGATATTATTCCCAATAGGATTTCCAAGACCCCTCAACCAACTTATCCTCCAAGGTATATTTGGATTCAAGAAGACTCCAAAGTTACCAAGCTTAACTAGTCCAACTAGTTACCAAAAAGCCTAGTTTCTTCTACCAATTCACCACCTAGTCTATCAAAGCTATACCTAGGATATTCTCACACACTCACTGAGACTCTCCATAGATTTCTTTACCCTTTCTTGGTCATTCTGCATCCTTCCTAACACTCCAAGATGCCCCATCCTTTCACTTGGTCTTTAATTCACTAGGAGGGCTAATTGGTCAATTCCTTGTAGCCCTATTTTTACTAATTTTGGCCTATTGCTTCCAAAACCCCCAAGTGACCCTACAAAAAAAAATTGAAAATATTCAAGATATCATTCTACCCTATCAAAATTTAAAGTCCTGACCTCTGATTGCACCCAAAACTCTACTTTCTTACAGACCCTAGTTTATAGCCTATTATTTAGGCCTCTAGACTAGTCAGCATGAATAATTGCTAAACATGTCTCCAAACTTTGATTAACCTCCAACCACCATTTAATCCTTTTAGGAGACCTTCTTGAGCATCCAAAAAATTCTATCAAGTCTTTTCCAAAAGGTCATGGGTGGTTGCACAAATTCAATCTTATCCCTGTCCTAGCTCACCTGGTTTCACCAGTCAGCCATAGGGCATCATCTTAGGCATTTTAAATCCATTGAGACCAAAACCAAAAGAAAAAAAACACTAACTATTGATCCTAGCCCTTCCTTCCCCATGGTTTCAGACAAATCCACTAGAGGAAAACTAGGTTAGAGCCATTTCTATCTAGTGATCACTGTTTTGCCTCTGTCAAACCAGTGACCTTAAAAACCTTCTAACTTTAATCCTATCACAATTCAAATCAAACTAATTAATGCATAAGAAAGATGAAAATTAATACTATACTATCATGGATGCTGATCACCTATTCCAATCTGTACAAGACCGTATAGAAGCAAAGATACAGTCCAGATTATGCAAATCAGGGTGCAGACATCCATACAAAGATGTCATAAGTAAACGTGTCAATCCAAAATTTCATTAAACCTATCCAAACATTGATTCCAAGCTCATATACTGAGCTTGGGTGGTTACATTCAGTTGTAACCATATTTTGTCAAATCTTGCAAAAGTTGTTCGAGCAACTTCCAAAGTTGCTAGCAACTTTTTGCATTAGAAAGCATTTTGACTTCCTATGTCAACTCGATGGTTGATGTTGAATCCTAAGATCATAAATAGCCTATGTAGGGTCCTAAAAACATACCTCCAACCCCTATTGTCCTAAAATTACAACTTTTCACATATTGACGCCAAAATGACCTAATGAGCACTTAGGCTCTTACAATCATGAAGTTAGACTAACATGCTTCCAAACTTTTTGAGCTTATTCTAACACACACACTCAACTCCTAAAACATCTTGAACACCATCAAAAAAATAAATAGGGAGGTTCCCTACACCACTTTATCAAGAAGAAAGCCCAATCTCACTCCATCATGAGTACAATCTGATATGAAACCGCCAACCACCTTGGGATACTCAAGAATAGTGCACATCATAATGGCAAAGAGCACAAAGAGTCAACCTAGGGTTGCAGAAGGATTTGAAAAGCCTCTCTAGAAACCCCAACTATCACCCCTAAACATAAATACATTCTGAGCTTCCTAATCCCTATCCAAACACCATCTTACAAATATGTAGGTGTGACCCATAAGATCAGATTTAACAGTTATTGCTCTGCAGTATACAACAAGGTCCACCACTCTGAGAAAACCCTAAGTAAGGATTTAAAAATTTCAAAGAAAGTTACAATGGTTATTCCTGGCATGGAAAACCCCTACTAATGGCTTAGATTAAAAAAAAAAATTAGTTTAAAACACATCTGTAGATCTCTTTATGTTATCTGGGAAACAAGCTCAAATCCTACTAGGTGTCACCCCATCGCAATGACTCTATCATTATCTTGTGATCCTATCTAGATTTAGGCATAACACCCACCACACAATCTAACTCAACCTTCTTCTAATTTAACTAATGTTGACCCAGTTCTGACCTACGACGTGGAAGGTTGATGCAATGGCTCAAAGATAATCTCTCGAGAATCTTTACCTTCAGGAAAAACATCATCCAGAAGAACTTGTCAAACTCGATGTCATTTTAATTTCCCTTTGAATAACTAGGACCATGATGCCTACAATGCCACACATTGACCATGTGTAATGTCTAAAGCATTATCTTTCCCACATCTTTCTCTTAAGGAAAATCGCCCACCATTGGATGAAAATGAACTTGATCTGCCTTTATGTTTCATTACCGCTTAGTTGGCCCCACCATATGCCACATGTTGCCAGGGTGTAATGGCTGAAAATTTATCTTCATTGTATCTTGCAAATGAGTCAAAATTCTAGCCATCAGATCTCTTCAAACACAACTATCTTTTATCCACCCTTTGAAAACCTGGGACTCGTGACATCAGACTAGCCAGTTGTTACATGGGTGCAATGGCTCAAGGTTAGATCCTACGCATCTTTGTCAATAAGACTATACGCTGACCATTGATCAAACTTTAATTGGTACTTTTCCACTTAACTAGCCTTTAACCTGGAGTACTTCAATTCCTTTTATCTATGAATAGCTTAATGGAGCTTTACCTGACTTGGTTCAACCGCAATTAGATCTCAAGATTCAGAGATAAGGAAAACTCCAAGTTGCTGAATATTTTACTCAACTCGGATTAAATCACGAGATCATGAGATAGCCTCAAGATCAAATTTGCATCAATGGTCGAGACTTAATCTTATGATTCCTGACATAACCATAGTTCTGTTATAAGATTCAGAGACAAGCTTATCTTTGAATCGCCAAATAAATCTAACCAGATGCTTCCAAACTCAAATTCCAAATAGAGATCTGGAGATAGACAAGACCGCCAACTCGTTGAACATATCTTTAACCTCTAAGTTGATTCAAAGATCTAGTGCACACTGCACGATGAGATCTGCATCAATGGTCCTCGCCAGATCTCTGAATAAAAGCACTAACCTTGAATTTGTCTAGCAACTTAGAGATAACCCTTGGATCAAAACAAGATCTATGGTCATGACTTAATCTCACAATAATAAGAGCATATTCCATCTTGTTCAGAGATTTAGAGATAAAAGGGCCACCAAGTCGCCAGATCTAAAAGAATATTCGGCTTCACAGGACACTTGTCAAATGAGCACATTGCCTTGGTTAATAAAGCAACTGCATCTTCGGCTTGAGGCATTATCTTGATCGTTCGATTGCAAAAAACTTGCTCGACAGATGAAAAAGGTAAAGGCACACTAGAGACTTAAGAAGATAGGAAATATTAAATTGCATCCCACTAGGAAAAATGACTTATGGAAAGAAAAGGCCTCACCAAGACATGACACATGACCTTAAGTGTTTTAAGTGAATTCAAAAAGGTAACTCGACATTATAACAAGTTTCAAGGAATTAGGGTTTTAGTGTTTTTGCATGGAAATGTCTCAAGAAACTTAGCATTTGAGGTGAGAGACCAGAAAAAAATGCAGAGATCAGAGCAAAGGCTTGGATTCATGAAAATTTTGAAAAGTGCTAATAGATATGAAGTAGAACAATTTGCATTTGCTGGGAATGCTCTAGATTGCAGGAGAGGTCTAAATCCAAATCGCTAGGAATCATTACCCTATGTGAATTGTCCCTCCTATTTCAATAACACTGTAAACCATTTGGGGAGCTGAGATTATTTTCTTTATGTTTCATTCAGAGGACTCTAACATCGGAAATATTATTTACATACTAGATTGGACGGAGTTTCTAGTAGTGGAAGTTGTAATGGAAACTTTTTTATTATTTGGGGTTGATGCCTTCCATAATAGTAGTTGTGTACATTGTGGCTGGCGTTTATGAGGGGGAGCAGGAAAACTCCCTCGCATCACTTCCTACCATGTGGAAACAATAGGTAATAACTTCCTGTGGTATTTTCTTATGAGCTTGGTGATCGTTTTAGTTTTTGGTTTTGTTCAGTTGCTATAATATTAGATATGTTTTATTATTCCTTTTTTAATTGGTCTCGCGGTGTTTGGGTGCATGGTAATGTACATGACACTAGTGTGGCATTTGAGTATTATAGTGGGTGTAATGGAGGAGGAATATTATGGATTGGTAATAGGAGGTAATGCAGGGTGTGCTTTATTTTTTTTGCAAAGAACAAAATGGGAACAACATCGATGAACGACATTATTTGTAGGTCTTCCCACAAATTCTACAAGAACTTCCAACCGCTAATGGATATTGAAATCCTGAAATCAATAACAATTACATGAGTCTACCAAATCTTCTTACCAGATAGGTATTTTTGTTTACTTAGTACGTAATTTAATAAAAAGTGTTAGTGTGTTTGGCTTCAGTATATAAGTGTGCTAACAGATTATCAATTGGTTTTTTAGTTCATGTGTAATTAACTATGGTGTATTTGAAATTATCACGGATGAAAACATAGATATCTATTGCTTAGGTTGAATAAAGGAATCGGTATGGACCTAGTGGTGTTGGTTTGAGGCTGTGGGTGGACGACTCATGGTCTCAATTTTGACTCTCACCTGGATTTGACCGATGAACCTAGCTTGCAAGTGGTTTGATTCATCCTCTGAGGATTAGTCTCACCTCAGCTCACCCTTGGTACCCAAGATATGGGATGTTGGGTTGCCAGGATAGGTCACGGGGATACCTTGCGGTAAAAATAAATAAGTAAATTATTTCATGTTAGATGAAGATTACAAAAGTTGAAGTTGAAGGTAGTTCATGTTATTACTTCTATATAATCGTTGATACTTCTAGCTTATCATAAAAATATTTAAATTTGCACAAACCTTTCCTACTATATAAATAACAACAAACAATAACTCATGAAAAATTATATAGGGAAAAAATGACAATTCTTTTCCATTTTAAAGGTTACCCAAAGTGTCCTTTAAGGAATTCAAGGTATCCTTACAACTTTTCTCTGGTCTGGAAGTGTTATGGAAAGGGCCAAAATTCCACTCCTTGCATGAAGTAATTTTTTCGTTCCTAAAAACATGTGTGGATCAAGCATTATAAATTGGAGAGACCAAAATTATGCACTCGTAGATAAGCTAATCTTCTGATTATACAAGAAACTTTCCTTGAAAATAGTGTAAAATTATGCTTGAAAAATATTTGAGCAATGCGCACGAGAAATAATTTTTAGTGCTTCTCTCATTCCCAAGGGCTCCAAGATCTGAAAAATTTAGCTCCTCATGTAGAGATATAATTATTCCACATATCTCTTTGAAAATCTGCAATGGTGCATGAGCTAAATTTTGCGAGGACACCTGGAATGGTTACTTCCCTCTCAAAAAACTATAAAATTGATCAGATCTAGCTTATAATTCTAAAATCATTTATGGGCATTAGAGTAAAAGACTATTTCATCTAGGACTTTTCTAGTATAATTCGCACTATACAACTGAAATCCATTAATTTTCTACCAACCGCTAGTGAAATAAAAGAGGCATTCAATAGAGAGATCCAACATAGAAAGGTAATCATCTTAGACAAAGAGGATAAAATTATATGGCTGAAATCTAAAACTGGAAACTAAGAAACCAAATATGGGTATGATAGCACCATTAAGTCTAAATTATATGGCTGAAATCTAAAAATGGAAACTAAAAAATCAAATATTGGTATGATAGCACCAATAATTCTTCACCAGGTCCTAGCCACGACACTTGTGTTCGAATTCTTCTATCCTTCCTAAAGTTGGTATGTTTACAAAGCTAGCTCTCCAAGATCGAATCATACTATTGCCTTCCCTTGTGTTTTAAGTAGGTATTGATTGGAAAGTACTAATCATCTTCTTTTGTGTTGTGATTTCACACAATATTTCTTGAAATGACTTCAAATTCAACTTAATTATCATTTTTCATTGACTTTCTCTTTTTGAGAGTTGGCCATCTCTTTACAAGTCCTCACTCTTTTCCTGCATATGGGAGATATGTACCTCAATTCTGATTTGGAATATCTAGCTAAAAAGGAATAATAGGATTTTCAAAAAATAAATACTCTTCAAAAGAGCAATTGATTTATGTAATTGAACATGTGATTTATGAAACTACAATGAATTATAAATGTAAAAATATTGACCACTTGAGAGGTTTCTCCTCATGGGATGAAGCTATTTTGATGAAACAACATTTTCTTAAGCTACCTCCTCTAGTATAATGTCCATGAGGTAAAATTACCCAAAGCTATGAAATTGCACTATAAATGTTTTTTTTTTCTTTTATGATTGAGCCTCTACCATACACTATTAATTGACATGTTTTTTATATTAATCATCATTGTTATACATCATTAATTGACTTGTTCGTTATATTACCCATCCTAGATAGTGACACCTCAAGAATTAATACATCAGACTTTGGTTATTCCCCTAACTTGTGGATTGGCCTTTTGATGAATCTTATCCACGACCTAGTGCCTAGTAAGTCCCACTCAATCTCTATAACCATTAGTGGCACTCAATCTTACATCACTCATAGTTTCCATGAGTACCTATCCATCATCATACTAATAAAATATCACTATAATTCTCTAATTGGTTTTTATTAAAGGAAAGTTGTTTTTTAAGGGACCAAAAACCCTTAACATAACAATAACATCCAGCTAGAAAGAACAAACTCTAACTGCCAACTAAATAACCGAAAACAAAAAATTACAAAAGATGAACAACAACAATCCAAAGTCCCTAATTGTTAGTCCATATGGATTCTTATATAAATGTAATGTATATAACTAAGATGTCACAAACGTCGGTCGAGAGATGTCAAGTTAGTTAAAAATAAGTCTTTTAGGTTAGGTAAGTGTAGTGAGAAATCTTAACACTTTCCAATGATATTTTTTATAAGGTGTATTGTTTGTAAGAATACTGTGGTATTTATCACTAAAACTTGTTATAGGAATTGTGTCCACTAAAAATTATATCTTATATAAATTTTTAAGAGGCGAAGAAAATATCTAAACCTTTTAGTTCCATCAATACTTGGTTAATACACTACAATAGTAATTCCTATCAATATAAGTTAAACAACGTATCTTCCCATTGTATTATCTTCTTATTAATATATCCATTTTAAATAAAGTGTTGGTATATCTAATGCAGTATTGGTAAGTGTGTTTTGGTGGTGAGATAGTGGTTTGATTATAGGATGATTAGATATTTTATTTTCATTGATGTTAACTATTGACTTTGTGTTCTTCGTATGTTGTCAAGCATATTTATGATAAATGATGAGTTTGAGTGACTTTCTATAGTTTCTATCTATAGGGGAGACTTATGTATGTCTCAGGATGTCATATGCATGACCGCTACTGGTGAAGTAAGTTTATGTAAGACTTGTAATCAAATGGAGTATAACAGTACAACTGCTAGAACAATTAAAGACATATGATAGATGATTTCAATGTCTTGTCAAATCTCTGATGTATCTTATGGCACGATCATAGGATATCATGGTCAATAATATTTAGATGCTACAGTTTCAATCACAATTACTTTGCATAAGGGATGAGAAGGATAAGTGATTAGTGAGCTGAGATAGTGTTATTCAACATTTTAAGTGTTTGTGTTCTCTAGCTACCAATGAAAGATCTTTTATCGATGATTGGTATCGATGCGGTGATGATTAATGATGAATTATTCATGATCTGATGACATGTATTCAGGATCGGAGGTGATGCTCTGGCATCACATTAATCAATGTTATCATGTGGAGAAGATTCTAGAGGATGTTTGAGTATAGTAAAAACATGTTTGAGTCCTTGGCTGAATTTTGTATGTAAATAATTGTGTAGGCCAACACGGTCTTGGAAATATGTTTTGTGTGTGTAATTTTGTTTTTTGGCGCATTATATTTCAGTAGGATGCTTTGTAATTTCATTTTAGGGTTTGATTAAGATAGTGGAATTAATAGTTCATTATATAATGGTTAAATTTGAATTCAAGTTATGTTCATTGTGTGTTTTGTGAGTGTGGTGTAAGGTGCATGTTGCAATAAATCAAGGGAAGAGTTAGCTATAATTATAAGAGATTGTGTGCATCAGAGCATTTGATCAAGCAGAGTTAGTACTATTTTACATATCAATATTGTTGTTGTCCCCTAATAGGTACAACATTTGAAATCCCCTAACAAGGTAGATCCTAACAGATTTTTATTGTAAATCCTCTAACAAGTTGACACATTAGCTTTTATTTTTAAGTCCTATAACAAGGCTATTGTGAACAAGGTAAAGGTGCTAAAAATCCTATTGTAAATACCTTAAATTGGTAGCACCTAACAATGTTGTTGTAAAATCCTAATAGGGTTTAGCTCCTCACAGTGCATACTTCCGAAGTGTACATTAGTTTAGTGGGTACTAATCGCCACTGTGGGGTGCCAACAAGAAGTTGAGTCCACTTTTTGGGAAAAAAGTGGAAGTGTTTTCTCTTTTTTTTGAAATCTGCTGTCAATTTATGTCAAAATTTGAGGCACTTAGAGATTGAATCTAAAAACACTTCACTACTAGAAAATGTAGTGCTCGGAGTCTAGACTTTTCAAATATGTAATTTATTTAAATACCCACATGGTAGAATGTTTTTTTTATTGGGCATGTTTAAAAACTACTTTTTCAAAATGCCTCTTTCAGGACCATACCACACACGTGTACGACCACTATATTTTGACCTATATAAATAAATTTTTGTGAATCCTTCTAGAGAAAGATACCTAAGACACCAAAGATTGATGACCATATTTTTTTCTTTTTTTTTAATTGAATATTTTTTTTTAATTAATTTTTAATTGACTTTATAATATATTTTTGAAACCTATGGTGTACGACCACCATAATTTGATGAAAAATTAACATTTTTTCAAAATTCTTTTTTTTTAATCTTCAAGGAAATTCTATGTAGATTGATGTCATATAAATTATTTTTAAAAAAATGTAAAAACAAAAAAGTTATTAAAGTTTTAGTGAACCTTACTATTTTAAGTTTAGGTACCACTTTTGATTAATAAATATTGTAAAAATAGTAAAATTCATCATATTATTATAAGATTTATATTTTAGAAATCTAGATAGTAAGTTCTCTAATGGCTTTTCATTTCGTCAAAAACTTTGATAAGAAGACCCTCTAAAAATTACGACAAGACAAAAATCTGGTATTCAAATGCCTTAGCCATTATTTCAGAGGTCCAAGCATAGGCTTGGTCCCACCAAGCCTATCCTGAACTGAAATCCAATGCAAAGGGTGGCCTTGTAAATTCTAAATTTAAAAAATAGGCACACATTTAAAAATGTGTACCCGTTTAAAAATGTGTACCCGTTTCTTAAATATAATAAAGTGACATCGAAAATATGTTTCTTAAAAAAAATTTAAAAAATGGGTACCCGTTTTTAAAAAAATGGGTACCTGTTTTGAAAAAAATGGGCACCCATTTTTTCAATTTTGGATCGGATGTCCGAGCATAAGATGGGTGCCCATTTTTTCAAAACGGGTGCCCATTTCTAGCGGCATTGTTTCAAGTCCACAAGACTTCCGTCGAATTGGCACCCAACTTCTTGCACTTACCCCGTGGTTTTTTCCCTACTTGGGGTTCCATGACATAAATTTTTGTGTCAAACTTGTGAATGATCATGGATGTTTATGATTTTCATTTACTACTTTTAAGATAAATCTTGTGAATGGTGATCAAATTTTATTTCGTTAGAAAGTTAGTTTGTTTGGTAGATTATTGATTCACCGTACCTCTAAGTAATTTGATCTCAAGTCTAACAATTGGTATCAGATCATTGGTCCTCTTTTTTGGTGAAGCTTAATAGGTTGAGGTAAAGACCCAAGATGATGAGATAGGAGTGTCCAAAATTCACAAGAGAGAACTAATCAATATGTTGAGGTTGGATAAGGTCTATCTTAAGTTCTTGAGTGATTAGTATTGGGATCATGTGGAAAATAGTTATACTATCCCCGAAGAACTCTAACTCCAGATCAGTTGAAGGTTTATCATTAACATATTGCTACTATGGAAGCTATTGCAAGTACTCTTTCAAATGTAGAGTATGTTGATATTAAATACTTAGATATTGCTTATGAAATGTGGGAAAAGTAGAAAAATTTCTATGGTGGAGACCCACATGTGTAGAAGGAAAATGTGACATCTTAAGAGGAAAGTATTTGATTATATAAGAAAGAAGGAAAATGAGAACATTGAGCTATATAGTTAAAAAATAAAAGAAATTGTTTCTACTATCCGAGGTGTTGGTGGTAATTTTCCTAAGGAGGATGTGGTAATAAAAATGTTAAGAACTTTATTTTTGTAGTATGATATTAGGGTTTAAGCTACTCAAGAGCTCATATCCTTAGGAAATTTTACTGTTAATCTAGATCCATTAATAGGGAAATTAACTACATTAATGTAAGTAATTATGATAATAGCTGTTGGAAAGTGACAATGCAAGCAATTGTTATTTTGTCATTGATGTCAAACCTTAACTAGTGAGACTATTGTTATGTGTTTGAGTACCATATCTATTGATTGATGAAGAAGATTTAACAAGAATACCAAGGTGAATGGTTGAGTTAAGGAAAATAAAAGGATACTTGATCAGTTGGCACTCTGGCAAAGTAATTATTTGTTTATCTTTCAAAGACAGTTTTTCTAGCTATTTTGTGCCAAGCAATTTTGGCTTGTGTCGAGTGAAGTTGTTTGTGTTGAGAAATTTTTTTTGTGCCAAGCAAAGTTGTTTGTGACCAGTAAGTTTGTTCACTATCGAGCACCAGTGAAATTGTTGAGTGAAAATTGTGATGTTGGCCAACTTACAGTATTTCGATTAATGATGAGATTTGAGTATCTCTGGCTGACTTAGTTAATTTTATTGGGATATGTAAAGGTAATTAAAGATTGATCCACATCGTTTAATGTATGGGTAACCGTAATTAATGCATGGTTTCAAGATTTAATTAGAGACTACTTTTGAGAAGTAAATGTAATTTAATGATGGAATGATCTGTTGGATCTGACCTAACCTAAGATCTACGATCTTGATTAAGTGACAAATATTTATCTAACCTAGACAGAATGGTATATGATAACCTCAAGTGGTTATTCATTAAGTGTGAAAGTGTGGATGTACTGATTGGTGTACATGTGTGTATGCAAGAGGATTGCATAGTTGATTTACTGATTGGCTTGACCTAGCAGAGAAGGCTGAATACAGAAGCAGAAAGTTGCATGTGTGACTACTTAATGGATTTCCAACTAGATCAGAAGATTGAAATGACAATGTAGGCCATCTAACAAGTTAGCATCAGAGTTGTAATTAGATCTGAATTTGCAAAGTAAGTTGTATGTATCAGATCACAACTGTTGATTACTTTCTAACCATTGTATTAGTTAAAATCCTTTAACAAGGTTTACCTAACAATCATTTGTATAAATCCTCTAATATGGTGACATTCAGGTGAAATATTCTAAGTCCTCTAACAAGGCCACTCTTGACAGTGTGATTAAATCCTTTAACCAAGTCACACCTAGCAGTATTTTATTGTAACCTTTAACAGGGTTGGCTCCTCATAGAGCTCACTTTAGAAGAGTGAAACTTGGTAGCATGTTACTGGAGGTTTTACCCATATTGGGTTTCCACATTAAATACTTCTGTCAACTTGTGTGAATGCTTATGGTTTGTTTTACTATTATGTTTCACAAGCTAATTACATTATATAGTAAACTGCATGCTTAAGTTGTTGGCATATGCTACTGCTGCCGAGTAGATCTGAAATACAAAAATTTTTATTTGCTACATCTAGACCTGAGGATAACTGATTCACCCCTCCCCTCTCAGTTATTCTAAATTCATTCTAACAATTGCTATCAGATCTTTGTTCTCCTAAAAATATTTTGAAGGTACTTGGAGTGAAAATATCAAGATGTATAAGAAGGAGGTTCTGAAGCTGAACAAAGATAAAATTCCCCGCATGGCAGAGTTTGATGAAACTGCATTTGGCTAGTATTGGAGAGGATGCTAAGTGACTTATTAAAAATGACTATGTATCACCTACTACTCCTCTCAGAGATGCACAACTAAGAGAAAAGCAAGAGCACAATCAAGCAATGTTGGAGATTGCATCCTCATTGAGCTATTCAGATTTTGGTGATATAAAGAGCTGCACAAATGCAAAGAAGATGTGTGATAAACTAGCAACTGTCTATGGTGGAGACACAAATGTGCTGAGAGCTAAATCAGAAATTCTAAGAGGTAAGTTTGATGAGATGAAAATTCAAGAAGGTGAAAATGTTAATCAGTATTATGGTAGAGTAAAAGAAGTTGTAAATTCCATTAGAGGAGCTAATGGAACAATAGATGAGAACACTATTATGAGAAAGGTACTGAGAACTTTACTTCCTGTATATGCTATTATAGTTTCTACAATTCAAGAACTAAGATGTACTCCTAACAATAATCTAAATCTAGAAAATCTGATAGGCAGACTCACTGCATTTGAAATGTCAAATTATGATCACTACAATCCACAAGGTATTGATTATGTTTTTAGATCACAGTTGGTCCTCAATAAATCTAAGAAAGGAAAGAAACATGTGAACAGTGATAGTGACACTATTGATGATGATCTTGAAGAACTTGAAGCACTTATGGAAAAAAGGTTGTCTAGAGGAAAAGGAAAATACAGAGGTAAACTTCCTATTACTTGTTTTTCATGCAATAAAGCTGGTCATATAGCTACTAAATGTCCTGATAAGAATGAAAAAGATGAAAGAAAGGATAACAAATACAAAGAATACAAAGATAGAAAGGATGACCGAGACTTCAAGAAATATAAGAATTATAAAGACAAAGGTAAGAAATATTGTTATATTGCTGAAGAAACTTCTGACAATGATACTGACAATTCTGATGACAATGATATAGAAGTTGTTTATGTAGCAATGAAAGAAGATTTTGATGATGATGAAAAAACTGAATTAATTTATTATAAATGTAAAGGTGATCATTGGATCATTGACAATGGTTTTTCCCATCATATGACTAGTGACAAGGATAAGTTTGAAACCCTAGACCAATGCAAAGGAGGATATGTAAAATTTGGTAATGATGCACCATGTCTTATAAAAGGTAAAGGATTGATTAAATTGACTGACAAAATAAGATGTCATAATGTGTATTGGGTGGATGATCTTAATTACAATTTATTGAGTGTTGCACAACTGAACACTTCTAGTTACAAATTTGAGTTCCATCAGAGAAAAGAAAAGATCTATGACTCTACTGGAGAACTAGTTGGAAGTGGTGATCAGACTAAAGGTAATTTGTTCTATCTAGATTTATCTGAAGAAAGATGTTTTTTTGCACAGTACAATGATGTTTGGTTATGGCATAAGAGGTTGTGTCATGTGAACTTTGATAACTTGGTAAGCATAATTAAATTGAAAAAGGTTAGAGGGATACCTAAGTTGAAGAAACTTGAGAATGCAATGTGCAAACAATGTCAACTAGGAAAGATGACTAAGTCTAGTTTCAAGAGTAAAACACATATTTGAGTGGAAATTATGGAATTAGTCCATACTAATCTCTTTGGTCCCATTGGAGAAAGAAGCTACTGTGGTGCTAGATACTTTATTCTATTTGTTGATGATTATTCAAGGATGATGACTGTAATGTTTCTCAAGGAAAAATATGATGCATTCCAGTTATTTAAATGGTACTTAGCTAAAGTTGAAAAGGAAACAAGAAAAATTTTGAAATGCTTAAGATCTGACAGAGGTGGAGAGTTTATTTCTAATGAGTTCAATAGGTTCTGTAATGACCGAGGCATAAAGAGATAGATATCCGCACGCAGGACACCTCCACAAAATGGTATTGCTAAACGCAGGAATAGATCTATCATGGACTATGTAAGAACACTAATGATGGAGAAGAATGTTGCACAAAAATACTTGAAAGAAGTTGTAAGTACTGTAGTCTATACCCTGAATACAATACAAGTCAAGAAAGGTACAAATGCTACATGTTATGAACTTTGGTATGGTTATGCACCTAGTGTAAAGTACTTTAAAGTATTTGGAAGAAAATGTTTTATACTAAAGGAGAATAGAAATGGAAAACTTGATGCTAAAGGTGAAGAAGGTATATTCCTTGGTTATTCAACAAAAATAAAAGCATACAAATGTTTGAATTCTAAGACTAACAAAGTTGTGGAAAGTGTACATGTTAGAATTGATGAGTTTGTAGAAAGGAATGAAGCTGAAAGTACACAAGAGCCTGAAAGCTACAAATAATTCATATATCTGGATGAAATAGATTCTAATACATTACCTGAGACTACTGCCAAGCAACGACATGCACCTGCGGAGTCATAGAGTGGAGTTGCTGAGCAACAAGTGAATGCCGAGCTATCTGATGGAGATGTCAAGTCTTAGAATCAACAAGAACTGAACAGAAACAACGAACCTAAAGCAAGACCTGAGCCTACTCTAGAAAAATATGTGAGGAGACACCACAATTCTGATCAAATCATTGGATTGAAGGATTTTGCAGTTATGACACGAAGTAAATTGAGAGATGGCACATGTCTGTTATGTGAATTTGAGCCCAAAACCGTGAAAGATGCTTTAGAAAATGAAGATTGGATACAGGCAATGAATGACGAAATTGAACAAATTGAGAAGAACAAGACTTGGACACTTGTACCTAGGCCAAAGGATAAAAATGTAATTGGTACAAAGTGGGTATTTAGGAATAAACTGAATGAACATGGAGATGTGACAAGAAACAAAGCTAGATTGGTATGCAAGGGTTATGCACAGGAGGAAGGAATTGAATATGGTGAAATATTCACCCCAGTTGCAAGATTGGAAGGAGTCAGAACCTTACTTGCATATGCAGCCTATAAAGGATTCAAAGTTTATCAAATAGATGTGAAGTCTGCATTTCTCAATTGTATCTTGGAAGAAGTGTATATTGAGCAAGCTGATGGTTTTGTTGACACAAACAAAAGGAATATAGTTTGTATATTGCACAAAGCATTATATGGACTAAAGCAAGCACCAAGAGCATGGTATGAGATATTGCACAATTATCTGATCCAGATTGGATTTGTAAGAACCAATGAAAATAGCAACTTGTACTTGAAGATAGAGAAAAGAAAAGGTACATTATTAGCTGAAATTTATGTAGATGACATCATATTTAGTGGACAAGATGTGTTATGCCAAACATTTGCAATAGAGATGCAAACTGAATTTGAGATGTCTATGTTTGGTGAGATAAAATTCTTTGTTGGCTTAAAAATTTATCAAATGAAGAATGGTATCTATATCACTCAATCCAAATATATCAAGGAGATACTAAAAAAATTTAGAATGGAAGAGTCCAAACCAGTGAGTACACCCATGGCTACTGGACAGAAGTTGACAAAAGATGATGACACAAAAGAAGTGAGCCAAACACTCTATAGATCAATGATTAGAAAACTACAGTATGTTGTACATAGTAGACCTGACATTGCCCTATCTGTTGGAATTGTTGTAAGGTTTTTTGCTAATCCCAAAGAAACTCACATGATGGCAGTAAAGAGGATTCTAAGATATTTGAAAGGAACTGATGACTATGGTCTATACTACAAGAAGAATGACAAGTTTGAACTCAAAGTTTACACTGACTCTGATTGAGCTGGAAATGTTGATGATAGGAAAAGCACTACTGGTGGAGCATTTCTTTTAGGAAAAATATTGATCTCATGGACAAGTAAGAAACAAAACTGCACCTCATAATCTACAACTAAAGCCAAGTATGTGGTAGAAACAGTCAACTATTCTAACATTGTATGGTTGAAGATACTACTGAAATGTATGAAGGAATAAATCATTGAACTAGTTGTCATATATTGTGATAACAAGAGTTCCATTAATATTTCTAAAAACCCTGTTATGCACTCGAAGACAAAGCACATAGCTATCAAGTATCATTACTTGAGGGAGCTAGTTCAGAATAAAGAAGTGAGACTCGATTATGTGGACATTAAAGATTAATTAGCAGACATATTCACAAAGGCACTACCCAAGGATGCTCATGAGTATCTGCGAGGTAAAATGGGGGTGAATCTCCTAACTAGGGATAATTAAGTTTTGTATGGTACTGTTGCATCAAATATTACACTCAAAATACTTGATACATTGATGTACAGTAAGTCACACTTTAGGATGATGACTAAAGTTGTGAAGTTGGAAAAGGATAGAAAAGAAGATCACTCATAATCAAGATGATAGGATCAGCATGATACTGAAGATCTACATGATAAAGATTTTGACATCTTTGGCATTGTTGTCAAAGAGGGAGAGATTAACTATATAGAGGAAGAAGTATAAAGAGGGAGAGATTACCTATATAGAGACAGAAGTTACTGTTGAAAACAATGAAGTGATTATCTACTCAAAAGGAGTCTACAGATGATTAGACACAGATGATTACAGTGTGATTACAGACACAAAGGGAGAAATTTTCTATAGATGAGAATCATAATGAAGCTAAAGACATTAATGAAGATAAGTTCATATCAAGGAACACAGGTGACTTTTTGGATTGTATGGTATCTATGCTTGTTAAAATCATTGTTTTAATATTTTGTGTTTCCATCAATGCCAAAGAGGGAGATTGTTGGAAAGTGACAATGCAAGCAATTTTTATTTTTTCATTGATGTCAAACCTTAACTGGTGAGACTATAGTTATCTATTTGAGTACCATATCTATTGATTGATGAAGAAGATTTAACAAGAAGACCAAGTGAATGGTTGAGTTAAGGAAAATAAAAGGGCACTTGATTAGTTGGCACTCTGGAAAATTAATTATTTGTTTATCTTTCAAAGACATTTTTTTTGGCTGTTTTGTGCTAAGCAAGTTTGGCTTGTGCTGAGCGAAGTTGTTTGTGCCAAGAAAAGTTGTTTGTGCTAAGTGAAATTCTTTGTGATGAGAAAGTTTGTCCAGTGTTGAGCACCAGTGAAATTGCCAAGTGAAAATAGTGATGTTGGCTGACTTACAGTATTTGGATTAATGATGAGATGTGAGATCTCTGGCTGACTTAGTTAATTTTATTGGGATATGTAAAGGTAATTAAAGATTGATCCACATCATTTAATGTATGGGTAACTGTAATTAATGCATGGTTTCAAGATTTAATTAGAGACTAATTTGGAGAATTAAATGTAATGTAATGATGGAATGATCTGTTGGATCTGACCTAACCTAAGATCTACAATCTTGATTAAGCAGAAAATATTTATCTGACCTAGACAAAGAGGTATATGATAACCTCAAGGGGTTATTCATTAAGTGTGCAAGTGTGGATGTATTGATTGGTGTACATGTGTGTATGCAAGAGGATTTCATAGCTGATTTACTAATTGGCATGACCTAGTAGAGAAAGCTGAATACAGAAGCAAAAAGTTGCATGTGTGATTACTTGATGGATTTCCAAGCAAATTAGAAGATTGAAATGACAATGCAGGCCATCTAGTAAGTTAGCATCATAGCTATAATTGGATCTGAATTTGCAAAGTAATTTGTATGTATTAGATCCCAACTACTGATTACTTTCTAACCATTATATCAGTTAAAATCCTTTAACAAGGTTGACCTAATAGTCATTTGTATAAATCCTCTAACAAGGTGACATTTAGGTGGAATGTTCTAAGTCCTCTAACAAGGCCACTCATTATAAGGTGATTAAATCCTTTAACCAGGTCACACCTAATAGTGTGTTATTGTAACCTTTAACAAGGTTGGCTCCTCACAAAGCTCACTTTAGAAGAGTGAAACTTGGTAGCATGTTACTGGAGGTTTTTCCCATATTGGGTTTCCATGTTAAATACTTGTGTCAACTTGTGTGAATTCTTATGGTTTGTTTTACTGTTATGTTTCTACAAGCTAATTACATTATATAGTAAACTACATGATTAAGTTGTTGACATATGCTACTGCTGCCAAGTAGATCTGAAATACATAAAGTTTTATTTGCTACATCTAGACTTGAGGATAACTAATTCACCCCTCCCCTCTGAGTTATTCTAAATTCATTCTAACAAATAGCATGCCTAAAGTTTAAGCTTATTTCAAGTCATCATTGACTCTTGTGCCATCTAGGAAAGGAAAGGAAATTTCTAATAGTCCTTTAGCATGTCACTCTAATGACTATGAATGTATATTGTCTGAAGAAGGAGATCAGGAGGATCTAGAAGCCTTGATTGATAGAAGGTTTCCTAGAGGGAAAGGTAAATACAAGGGTAAGTTGCCTTTGAAACACTTTGGATGTAATAAAATTGTGTTTGTTGTAGTTAAGGAAAATCCCTTACAAAAAGGTTTGAGATATTTGGTTTCAAGCATGAATCATAGTGGTAATTGGATTATTGATAGTGGGTGCACTCTTCACATGATCGGAGATAAAAAAAATTCATCAAGTTGGAGGAATGTGATGGAGGCTCGGTCAGGTTTGGAAATGGTGTTCCTTGTTTAGTGAAAGGTAAAGGATCCATTTATTTAACTAATAAAAATATATTTGATGATGTTTACTAGGTTGATGATTTAAGATACAAATTGTTAAGTGTTTCTCAATTAAATTACAAAGTTTTTAGATTTGAGCTTTGTATAGTCAGAAAATGGAAGCACTTGCATTTTATACTTGTTTATCCTTCTGAGTGAGTGGTTTGGGGTCATGAAAATCACCTTGAATGGGTTCCTGATCTTGACATGGCTTCCCCCCTATTCTATTATTCTTTCCACTCTTGTTTAGCCTAATTTCTACATTTTGAACTGCAAACTGGTGATTCTAGGCTTCAGGATCAGGGTCGACCTTTTAGGTATATGTTGAACTCAACCTTGACCTAGGTCAAGGTTGACCTTGACCCTAACCTAGGTCAAGGTAGACCTTGACCTTGACCTAGGGTTCAGATTCTGGGGTCTCACAGTTTTGGATGTCGGTCTTTGTAAAAAGTGTTTTCCCACTTCTGGATCGGCTGTTTCGGGTTCTGAAGTGTCGATTCCTAAATTATATTTAATATAGGTCCTCTCCTAGGGGTAAAGGCTTTAATGGAAATTTAATTCTCCTATTTCAGCCTCCTTAGAAGATTATGCCCTAGTTTCATATAAAGGGAGCCTTTCTCCCTTCATTTTCTCTAAGTCTTCTAATCATGATCAAGCATTCTCAAACTATCTTCAAGGGTGATTCAAGAAAGCTAAGGAGAAATATTTCAAGCAACAATTCATCCATTCAAGTATCTATTTTAATGAAGGAGATCCATTGGAGGCCATTGAAGGATTCAAGCTACATAGTGCCCTTTTGGTGATCTCTCCATCCACCTTCTTCCAATCCTATTCCAAATTCAAGAAACCATTCAAGACTTGGTGTTGGAGATCTAAAAGAAAGAGATTGAAGATATCCTACCTTTCTACATTCCACATTTTGAAGCATACTTGTGGATCCAAGGATTCAAATCTGCCACAAGGACTTTTACAAGCAAGGTGAATTTAAGCATTTACTTTGTCTATTTCTGCAATTTCAATTACATATATTTGAGGTTAATTCCAAAAATGGGGTTTGACCAAGGAAAACCCCTCCCCCACAACAAACAATCCTCTTTTCATTGCAGGTACAGGTTCAAAATAGTAGATTTGAGACCAGATCTAGATACCCTTTTCAGTTTTCTTTTGGACGACGTGAACAGATTCTCTTTCGGACCAGTGCAGGTTAGGGTTGACATTATTGGGTTAGGGTTGACATTTGTGGGTCAAGGTTGACCTTTTTCATAAGAAAAAATCAGAATGGAAAAGGATTTTTTGGTTTTGTTTATCTCTGCGTTCTAGATTGGGATGATTTGCCATTTTTTCCAAAAAAGTTTACAGACCTCAGAAAATAGCATTCTTTGATCTGTAATTCTTTAAGGTTAGTACATTTCTCCTATTTCTTCAATTACTATCATATTTCATAGCTATACATATAATTAATAGAATTTAAGATATCATTCTTGTTATTCTCTTTTCCAAATAGTTGATTTATTTGTGCATTAACCCTTCTTTTGGGTTGATCAACTTGGATCTCCCATTTGTGCATTTGAGGATAAAAGAGGAGCATCTTATCTTCTCCCTAATCACAACTGCAATACACAATCAATATAATTCAATTAAATGTAAGGTAGGGTTAAGGAAATCAACATACTCTAAGAAAATCAAATAATAATTAATAATCAAACCACCTTATCCCTTTCCAAACACCTTACATTTTGGTAACCTCTATTTTATATGTTACATTTTGGTGAACCTGCGATAGACAACTCTTTCTTTTTGGTGTTATATTTACATTATTTATGCTAGATCTTGCATGTTCTTTCAAATTTCATTTAAATTTGATAGATCAAAATTTGGTGTTTGTTCATTTGCATTATATTGGTGTACGAGATTTACCACATCTAGTCCTACTTATAGTATCCCAGTTAGAAAAAGTTGTAGATGTTAGAATACTTCAGAGATAACTGAGAGGGGGGGGTGAATAAGTTATCTGCAACTTTAAATCTTTATCTTATACTTATTAATCTAGATTGATACAAAATAAATGCACATATAGATAAAACTTTACACAACACATCAATCTGGTTATGGGGAAACCAAATGGTAAAAACCCTGGTGGGAATTAGTACCCACAAAGAACTATACTGTTTATAGTGATCCCTGTTAAAAGATCTTCCAACCCTGTTAGGAGTTGTACATTACAATGCAGTAGTATAGTGACCTAGTTAAGGGTCAGCCCGTATTAGGAGTCTTTTACAATAACCCTGTTAGGGGTGGTGGACTCACTGTCCAAGTGGTAAAGGCTACAACCTTCTAGTTATTTGATACACACTATATCAACAAGGTGAACTGTTGTTTGTGACACTGCTTGTCTGATCAGTTCCTTTTATGCACCGATTCTTTAACCTCTTGTAAAGCAAAACAACAATCTTATCTATATTCTGAAAGCTTCAACTTCAATATCTATATTATCAACATATGATAAATATAGCTCTACTACTTTAACACTCTGCTATGCTTTTCTAATCTCTGGCTTTCATAACTCTTCTTATTACAAATGACCTTCTATAAGTATATACACCATGTATGAGATCATGGGACCTGTAGGACAACTCTTCTTAACATCCTTGTTAGCTCTACTAAGTGCGCAAGCATAATTACAACCACGCAAGTACTAACTGAATCGACGTGTTGCTTCACTGAGTCGGCTTCATCAATTTAACCATAACTTTGTAATCTTCTTGAAACATATTTGGCACATTTAGATTAATATCAACAACTCATAACTCATCATGAATATACACATTCATATCCTAAATATAGGTGCAACTTGATCAACACATTACATATGTCGGCCTTAAACTGTTATTCCTTCAAAACTGTAACCGTCAATAATAGAACTACATATCTTAACTGAAACTTCATATCTAGGTCTATGTGTATGAACATAGCATAGTAAACATGTCAAAAACATGTATCTATCCACACTGGTCTTCATGTCATCATATTGATAAGTACATATAGAAGTACTACTGTGTATTATATGTTGTCATCAATGACAAA
>MU226795.1:203613-222096 GCA_018584345.1 Thuja plicata | reverse complement strand
CTTCTTCATAAAAGGACTTAAATGCTTGTAAGGAAAGAAGGGATGGCTTAACCAAAGTCTTCCAACTCTCCAAATTCGCCACTTCCCAAAATGGTGACTTTAGGGGAGTCATAAATGAGTTTGAAGAATCTTAATGGGCTGAAAATGACCCCTAACCCCTAAGGTACCAAGTGGGGTAGTTATTTTTGACCCTAGCTACTCTTTGGGACTCCAAATGCCCCTCCTAAACTCCACCCAAGGTTAACTCTCGAAAATCCAACCCTCAAGGCTCAATCTGATCTCCCTTGACTCAATCTAATCTCAATCTTATCTTCCTAACCCTTAGGGTAAGAATAGGGACTATACTAGGTAACTCTTGGGTAGGTTTAAGCCTATGCTAGTCACATTCACTAGCCATGCCCAACACAAAGAGTGCACATGTGTCAAGTGACACCACAATATCACATCAGCATGACTTATTACACATTTACTTAATTAAATAAATTACAATCATCCACCACACTTTTACGAATAAAAAGACAATACAACGAGGTCCATGTCTCTTTATATAGACAGGGCCTTAGCATCACGGTTTACACATAGGTCCATTCCTGAATCCCCGATTAGTACCATTGTCAACTTTCCTGCACATTCATTGCACACATCAGTAGGTCCAATAAATCAATAAAATAATAGAATACATAATGTAAGTTGAACACACATTCACTCACACTTGCATCAGAGATTATTGAACTTAACAATATCTGCATCTATTCCACATGCATAAACATAACTTTTAATAAATTTGCATCTTGATTATATCTAACATCCACATACTAATCCAATATACAAAACCGTCAAAACTAAGTTCTATAAGGAAATCTAAATCACTAACATAGAGTATTATATAGATTTCCTGATTACATAATCAGGTGTTTGTATACAAGAAAAGTTTTTCCACGGATCCATAAAGTAATAGATGTGTCCCAAAAGTCTGACTATAGCAAAATTATTATTGACTGGAGAGCATATAGTGTTAAGATTATGTCAGACTGGGGTAGGCCTCACAACCACTTTTTTCAAGATGCTCTATGGGGCTATACGCCTCAATCATGCTTGCACAAACTTAGAGGATACAATCAAATGGAGAAACATACTAAAACACTCTAGGCTTAGAAGCTACCTGGAACACCCATGAAAGGTGATAATGCTTGTGCAAGGAAGATAGTAACCTCCCAAAGATCACTCATACATTTGTGCCACCCTGAGCATTTGGAATTAGATAATACAACATCATGACTAGAGCCATTATGTGTTTGGTGATGGTCGTATTCTTATTAGCTCTTGTGTGTGTGCCTAAGCTTACAAGCAAGTATTTTCATGCTATGACAATTCCTTAGGTAGATTTTGTGCTTGAAGTGTTTGAAGAACATTGACAAATCCAAAACACAGATAGTATCCAACATTCAAATTTGTCACTTGCTTGTATCCTTCAAGGTTGCTTTGTCCCTTGTCAGATTGTTTTTAGACACATGCTTGTTATTTTCTGGTTTGATTATGTTGAAATTGCTTCTTTCCATGGAACAAATCTATTGAAAAATTAGAACAAAATCAAGCTTTTGCTAGATTATCAAAACAACATCCTTTTGCCAAAAATTTTGTCTTTTATGAGATATGTCCTAAAAACCTCCAACTATTCATCCAAGATCAAATTTACTTATAGGACATGGCCAATTCCAAGAAACATAAGAAGGTGAAAACTTTGTAACCACTCATGCAAAGAGAACAGAAAAACACAACCCGAGAGGCTACCAAGTACCGAGACATTATTGATTTTGTCAAGCAAGAAATTTATAAATGAGAAAAATTTGAAAAATTGATCTATAACAACAAGGTTGCTCGTTTCATGGGCAAATATCATCTAAAATCTGCTTTTGTTTGAGTTGAACAATATGACTAGTCAGTTTACCGCAACAAACATAAGTCCCTCCTCTTCTTAACCTCACTTAGCTTGCATTTTAGGACCTCACTTAGGTTGTCATCTTTAGGAACACATCACACACTCATCCTAGCATGATCTTGCATTAATCAAAACAATCCTAATCAACCTAGCATCATCCTAATCATCATCCAAAGCATCCTTGATCACACCCCTCACTTGGTATTGCATACCCTTATGAGTTGCTAAAAACCTACATCTTAATCAAACCCCATCCTTGAGTGTCCTTAAACTAAGCATTGTTTAGGATAATCCCCTTTTTCTTTTGCAACCTCATCACCTTGATCAAAAGGTTGGTTTGCATTAACAAAGAATATCATCTGTCGAAGACCACAAGTCTGTCTTAGGTAGACAATCATATCCACTTGATCCTACACTAGGGAAAGAAACCCTTGATCCTTGCATACATCAAGTCATCCTTAATCCGTACAAGCGCATCCATCATGTTAAGCACATCCTAATATTAGAATCATCATCCTTAGTTTCCTAGGTGCATCCTTACATACATCTTGCATCTCATATCTCCTTACGATAGTCATTTCATGCTACCTATCACATGAGCCACTAAGAAGAGGAAGAACATGGATCCTAATCTTGCTGCTAGCTCATCTAATCCTACGACTGACAATACCAACGTCATGGTTACTTATGTGCCTTAGCCCAATGATCAAATTGAACATATCTAGGTAGACACTAATGAAACTTCCACTCTAAGTACCATGGAAACATTTATCAACCATCCAATGCTTGTCCACATGGTAAATGCCATGAATGGATGTAACAGCAACTAGGTACTCTTGGACATCCAAAAACAAGGACTTCAACTTCCACCTTGGATTATACCCACACTTCTCACATGACCTATGGCACTTCCAGGGGAACATCCTTATCCCACTAGAAACAAAGTTTTTGATCTGCTTCAATGAGCCCTACAAGTGGGAACTCTTCTCGGGCATGTAGTTCATCCCTCCATTCTACCTTCCATCATGCACACACTACCCACTCCTACCTCGGGAGCCCTTCTTCCTGATGCCACATTAGCAAAACACAAAAAATACCCCCTATCACTATGCAAGCACCTCTACAAACCACAGTCACTCCTCTTTCATAAGCAATCCCAACATTCATTGCAAACTTTCCACCACCACCAGTTAGCACACAAGAAACCACCATTCCACCTATTCCTACTCAACCCGTTCAAAGTGCTACAACCAGTTCACAACATAAAAGCACCCAAGTCTCCATGCCTATTCTGCTTTTCTTCACCATAGGCATGCCACCTACCAACGCCTATAACCAACCCTTATTTCCGCAAGGGTCCACTTTTCCCACTCCACCAGCAACGCAATCACAATGAATGCCAGCAGTTGCACCTCACACGTTGTTCAACCCAAATCCCCCCATATTGCAACCATCCATGAATCCCTTCATGGTACCCCAAATTCCCATCCAACCTATCCAACAATAACAACAATAACCTATCCAACAGTAGCCGATTACCAATCCATTCACATCCCAAGTGCAACAACAACCAATCAACCCCTTTGCAGCTGCACAACCCACTATCCAAACTACACAACAGCCACAACCACAAACACAAGGGGAAAATCCCCTCATGGCACAACCACTGCAACATTTTGCTAATTCTTTTAATCAACCCATGCAACAACAACAAACTCATTCTGCTAATTACATAGCCATGTCATCTTCCACTGCATCACAAATAATTCACCATCCACAACAAGTTCTCACTTGGGGCATCACACCATAAAACACCTATCCTCCACCCTATATAGGTGTGCAACAGGTTCATCCTACCTATCCAATGCTGCAACAAATACAAGCATATTTCCAGCAGTTGCGACAATCTTATCAAGCGCTGACACCTACTCCACTACAGTATTCCACTCAACCACAACTTCCACCACCACAAACCATTGACCAGAAAACACCCTACCAAACATCACAATATCCCCCATAGAATCCTCCATACTCGCCGTTTGATCCATATCAGGTTCAAGGAAATCTTGCAATCACAATCAACAATCCTCCTTCACAAATCAATCATGAATGGGAGGAAATGAAGAATGCTCTCAAGGAGCTAAAGGTTGGGATAGAGGCTGAAACATTTAAGTTCAAAGATGTATTTCCTTATCCATTTGACCGATCTATCACTGCTATACCCTTCCCCAAGCACTTTGAGACCCCAAAATTTGATAAATATGGGGGAAGGGCGATCCTATGAGTACATGAAAGAATTCTACATGGCATGTCAAGAAGTAGCCTATAGTAATAACTTCCTCATGAGACTATTTACCAAAAGCTTGGGAGGCACTGCTCTTGAATGGTTCTACAAAATCCCTTAAGACACAGTCTCTACTTTCACAGAATTATCTAAAATTTTTGTGGCCCAATATGCACATAATGTCAAAAATGAACTCTCGCTCCTTGACTTATGCAATTCCAAACAAAAGGGAGGAGAAAGCCTAGCTGATTATCTTCAGTATTGGAAAGGGCTTACTACAAGGTTGTCTTACCAACCCCTAGAACAACATCTTATCAAAATCTTCATTAACAACCTTCATCCTAAGCTTTCCTATCACATGCGCATGAACTATATACAAACTTATCATGATATCAGAATCAAGGGTATGGACCTTGAACGAGGTCTCATAGAAGAAGGTATGATTAAGCACTACAAAGAATCTCATCCTGATAAACATAACAATGATCGATCATGATACTGGAACAAGAAAAAAAATATGGTAACAGATGGAGGCACTGACACCAAACATGTTCAAGCTATGGTAGCTAGTCCAAATGCACCTACCCAAACTTATCAGCAAGCACCACCAATGTACCCTCAACCTCCTCCCATGTATCAACAGCCCAATCTCGTGTATCCTCAACCAACATATCAACAAAACATGTGCCCTCAAGGTGCGCCTATCTATCCCCCTCCACGGACATCATATCAAGACAACTATTAGGGTCCTATGAATCAGACAAATGCTATATCAATCCTGCAGGGACAACAAAGACCTCGCATTTTAAATATGCCACAACAAATGTTTACCCCTTTGGGTGAACCTATAGATGTCATCTTCTACAAGCTAGTCCAAGCTAACCAAGTCATGTATCCTAAAACTCAGCCATTTGATGACTCAACTCCTAAGCTAGCTTGGTATAAAGATGAGTACTGTGAATACCATCATGTTAAGGGACACACCACTCTTAAATGCATGAAGTTGAAACACTATATCTAGGATCTCATTGACCACAAGGAGATCGAAGTGGATTCTCCTACCCAATCATCACCAACTGTAGGCCTTAAAATTTATCAAAATGCATTCCCTAAACACACTTCTGGTACAGGCCCATGCAATCCTACTCAGTCCTCTGATCAAGGAAAGGGTAAAAAAGTGGTGAACACTGATAGAAAAGATTATACAAATGCATATATAACCTACAATAATCTCATCGGCTACATATTCCAAGTCCAGTCCTCTATCAATGTCATCCATGTCAAGGGTGTCGATAACCAATGCACCATCGCCACTCGTAGAGGTAGGATAACAATTGTAGGTGCTGGTCCCGCCCCATCTACTAGGACCCAATATAATATTTTGGAACACATATGGAATACTCCAACCCAAATTTCCATCCTAAATCTTCTCCGCTCATCACCCACTTATCAAGAGATCCTCAATAAAGCCTTACAAGAATCTTGTGTTCCCATGGACATCAACCTCATTGAATTCCAAAACCTTGTCAGACACCTATCTGTATCTTGTGGGGTCTGCTTTAGACAAACATATGTACCCTCTAAAGAAATTGATCACAATCTCCCACTCTGTGTCCCTATCATGGTTAAATATTTTTCCATCAAACGGGTCATGGTAAATAATGTATCGGCCCTAAATCTGTGTACTCTAAAATTCATAAAATAGTTGGGTTGCACTGAAGTTGATATAACAAATGATGTCATCATAATAAAAGCATATGACAATCTAGAGTGTAATTCTGAAGGCACAATATCATTGCCCATTCAAGTGGGCCCAGTTATCCAGGCTACATTATGTCATGTTGTTGATCTTGACCTCCCCTTCAACATTCTCCTCAGACGCCCATGGATTCATTCTATGCAATCCATCCCATCCACCTACCATCAATGCATCAAATTCCCATATAAAGGCACTGAGATCACCATCTGCATGGATCCCAAGCCCTTCGCATACTCCAATGCATTGGAGACATCCTTTCCACATTCCAATCACTGTCCTGGGATTGATATTGGCACCTCTGTCGCCAGCTCATCCTGAACCCATGCAGACCCATAAAAAATCTTCTCCTCCACCTTTTCCATGGTCAATATCAACAAAAAAGGTTGTGGTGAGTACACTTTATCTATTGCCTTCATAGTTGGAACACTGCCAATTGATCCTCACACTCAAGGCCGCCAGCCTAATCTAAGGAAAACAAAATCAAAGACAACCAAGGCACTACAATCTGGTTCTACAACTTTTATATCAAAATCCACTTTGACTAGCTAGGAAATGGAACCAAACATCAACCAATGGCTATATAAAGATCTGCCACCCAAGGACACAAGTTTCCTCAATTAATTTAAAGATAAGTATCCACAATGCAAAAACTAGTGACAGAAAAATGGAATTACCAAGGAGGTGGCCTTGGTTATGAAGAGAAAGGAATGAAATATCATATTGTACCTACCCAACTAGAAAATAACCTAGGCCTTGGTATGGGCTCTGACACAAATGGAGGCACCAATGAGTTCATCGACTATTCGTCTTGTCCATCCCTAGGCGAAATCGTTGAAATTGAAGATATCCCAGAAGAGAAAGTTTTGAGAGCTTATGATGATGTTTTTGACAATGAAACCTTCCTAGGCAATGTTGTCCTACAAAAAATTTCCATCCTCTTCATTGACCTTCCCATCCGCTATCCTGAACTCATAGACTAGGACCAACCAAGTGTCGTACACGTTGACGAGTTCCAAAGTGAGGACGCACTCCTAAGCTTTATGGGAGCAACTGAGAAAAGAAGTGACTGGGGGCAAGGCCCAACATATGTATACAAGCTAGAACCAAAGGCATATTTTGGGGAAGAGGAGAAATTTAGCCACAAAAATGACATAGAAAACAAAAAAAAAATGATAAAAATCGATCCCCTAGTGAAAACCCCTTCGGTGCACTATCTGATCATAAAAAAGTAAAAACAAAGGGTGTATCCCCTGGTAAAAACCTCTCTAAGGTGCCAGAGGATGAAGATTCTCCTCTTCCTCTTATCTGAGATTACAGACCTGAACAGTCATCAATACTCATTAAAGAAGAAAAACCTGTCAATCTAGGTACTAAAGAAAACTCCGCCATCACATACATAGCAGCATCTCTGACTGAAGTAGAAGAAACTGATCTTGTCACTTTATTAAAGGAATCCATCAACAAGTTCACATCATCTTATTCCCACATTTTTGGGTTAGATCCCAAATTTGTGGTTCATCATCTAGCAGTGGACCCAAACATCAAACCTGTCAAGAAAAATCTCAGAAAGATACACCGTAAAGTGGCACTACTTGTCAAAGCAGAGCTAGAAAAATTACTCCATACCAAGATCATTCACCCCATTGACTATTATGACTAGATTTATAATATGGTGCCCATCTCTAAGCCTAATAAATCAATCAGGATATGTAAAGAATTTAGAGATCTCAATAAGGCATGTCCCAAGGACGATTTTCCCTTGCCAAACATAGACATGATTGTGGATCTCACAGCAAGACATGAGATGTTGTCACTCATGGACAACTTTTCTGGATATAATCAGATCTGCATTGTAGAAGAAGAGAAACATAAGAATGCATTCACAACCCCTTGGGGCACCTTCTTCTATAACATGGTGCCTTTTGGCTTAAAGAATGCTGGGGAAACCTATCAAAGAGCCATGACTGTCATTTTTCACAACATGATTCACAAGATCCTTGAATACTATGTGGACGATATCTTGGCAAAATTAGATAAAAGGGAAGATCACCTTGATGTTCTGGAATACGTCTTTGATAGAATAGGGCACTACTACTTGATGCTCAACCCTAAGAAATGTGTCTTTAGAGTCACACCAAGGAAACTCCTAGGGTTTATTGTATCCAGAAGAGGAATTGGAATCAATCCAAAGAAAGTACAAGCTATAATAAAGATGCCTCCACCAAAAAAAATTTGATAGCTACGTAGCCTCCAAGGAAAGCTACAATCTATGTGTCATTTCATCTCTCAACTAGTATACAAGTGCCAACCATTCACTCATCTCCTACACAAAGATAATACATTCAAGTGGGATCCTTAGTGTCAGAAGAGTTTTGACAAAATCAAAGAATACTTGGCTAATCCACCCATCTTGGTACCACATGTACCTAGTCGACCACTCATCCTATACATTTCTACTACTACTACAACATTGGGGACACTCCTTGCTCAATTGAATGATGAAGGAAAAGAAAGAGCTATTTATTATATCAGTCAAACCTTAGTGGGTTATGAGCTCAATTATTCTCCTATGGAAAAAGCATGTTTAGCAATGGTCTTCACCACTCAAAAACTTCACCAATACATGCTTAGTCACACAACCAAGCTCATTTCAAAGGTGGATCCTCTCAAGTACCTACTCTCTGGGACTACACTTACAGGTCGAATGGAAAAATGGGTTATGTTGCTAAGTGAATTTGATATTTAGTATGTCGACATAAAATCCATTAAAGGGCAAGTTATTGCTGATTAGCTAGCCAAAGCACCATGGGTAGATGCATATCCTTTGGTTAGAATTTCAAGATGAGCATTTGTACATGATAGAAGAACAACCAACATGGAAACTTAACTTTGATGGGTCCTACACAGTTCATGGCTTAGGGGCACGAATACTTTTTTTCACACCTCAAGGTGACTACATCCCCATGTCATTCAAATTGGGATTTACCTACACAAACAACATTGTAGAATATGAAGCACTAATTGCAGGACTCCACATGGCCATAGAATGGAACATCATAGATATCTGGGTCTTTGGCGACTCCCAACTCATCATCAAACAAGTCTTGGATGAGTATCAAACCAAAGATGACAAATTGACGCCATATAAGAAGATGGTTGACAAGCTGAAAGAACACTTCCTCCACTTGTAGATAACACAAGTACCACATTTATAGAACAAATATATTGATGCAATGGCCACAATTGGCTCCCTTCTCAAGATTCCCCATGAGTCTATGCAATATGAATTCTTCGTTGAGAAACTACCTGCTCCCGCTTATGAGAATAATGAATCAAATTGCATATGTCCCTTGGTTGGTCCCCAGTCCCCGTGGTACCATGATATCCAAGATTACCTACAAAATGGTATCATATCTCCTCATCTCACTACAAACCAATGCAAAAACTTTATTCGTAGAGAATCTTGTTACACCCTTGTAGCCAATACCCTTTATCGTCGAGGTTATCACAATGTGCTCTCTAGATGTCTAGATGAAAACAAAGCCGACTAGGCTTTACAAGAGGTACATACTAGAATCTGCAGTGCCCACACAAGTGGCATGGTCCTAGCCAAGCAACTTCTACATACAGGGTACTATTGGCCTAGAATGGAACATGATGCTTGTGAGTTCATCAAAAGTGCCTACCATGTCAACAACATCCTAATTTGATCCATGATCTTGTTCAGGACCTCAGACCTATTGCGCCTCCTTGGTCCTTCTCTTGTTGGGGTTTTGACCTCGTTGGTAAGATTACTCCCCTCTCTTCTGAAGCTCACAAGTACATATCATAGCTATGGTTTACTTTACAAAGTGGGTCAAAGCAATTCCACTCACACTCACTATTGGTGTCCAAATATCCAAATTCATCCTCTATCACATCATTTTCTACTTTGGCATACCCTCCACCATCTTCCCAGATCATGGTACACCATTTGAAAATCAACACGCCAGTGATCTCTGTGCTCGCCTCCATATCCATCACCATTTCTCTAGCCCATATTTCCCGCAAGGTAATGGCCAAGCTGAGGCAACTAATAAAACTATCCTCAAAATCCTTAAGAAAGTTGTTAATGATACTAGTCATAACTGGCATCTCCAGATCAATCCTACCCTCTGGGCATATCGTACCTCCTACCATAATCCTACTGGAACTACTCCCTACTCCCTAGTATACGGTGTTGAATCAGTCTTACTAATTAAAGTTGAACTACCTTCCCTCCGAGTATCACTAAGAGGCCTGATTAATGATGAAGATTACTGGGTAGCACGCCTCACACAACTGGATCTCCTCAATGAAAAGCACCAGCAAGCTTATGATCACTTGATTGTTTACTAGAATAGACTCAAGTGGAACTATAACAAGAAGGTCCACCCACACCAGTTCTAGGTAGGGGACCTTGTGCTAAAAGAAAATAAGAAAGTGGGTACTGATCGAGAAAAGAAAGGAAAGTTTGAAGTCACCTAGCAAGGTCCATATGTTGTCATTGCATGCTTCGGTTCTGGGGCATATCAACTCTCTACCCTAGAAGGAGAACCATTGAATGATCCTATCAACATCATTCATCTCAGGTGCTTCTATGCCTGATGACTGGTTGTTCATTCCAGTTATCTGAGAGAATCAATAAAAAATTGTAAAAAGTCTTGAAGAAAGCACAAAAACAATGAAAAATAGTCCTAAAAAAATCTCTAAAAAGCAAAAAAATGAAGCTGAAAAATGGTTGTCCCAGTGAAAACCTAGTAAATAGGCACTTGAGCAATACCAAAAAAATAAAAATAAATAATAAAAGATCCAAAGAAATCAAAAAGAAAAATAAAGAGAAAAGCTTTCGTCCAGTGGTGAAAACTTGGCAATCAGGCGCCTTGGACAAGTATGGGTGATGAAAAACTGGAAATAGGTATCACACATAATGGACCATTCCATTATCTATCAAAATATCATTTCCTTCCATCACTAGAAACACATCTCCACTAATCTCCATGTTTCCTATATTCCCTGGGTGTTCGCATATCATACGCACTAGTCCGCAATGATGTCCCAATCTCATATCCTGAGCTTTTGTACACATAATATTGTATATTATTGTCCATACATTGTACTATCCCAGCACCCTGAGCATCAGTCATGTCTATTCCTCATGTCTTGATTTTCTCCTTGTATGATCCTACATTGGTTCTATAGTTTGTTGGTAGTGCGCTTTTGATCAATCAACTTGGTAAGTCCCATCTTTCTGGAAATGAGTCTTGAGGATTTATCCTTTCTCTTGTCAACATAAATCTAGATTATCATCATCTTTGGGTTCTCACGGGATGTATCTTTCCTCTTGAACTAATCAATCAGCACACACACTTATCACACACATCAAGACAAGTAACATGATCGAATCAAATCTCGACAGGAGCCTTTGTACCTAATCACTATAATTAATCACTCAGTTTGATCCTTGTACATTTGTGACCCATTCCGTCTTCCTGCCATCATGCTAACACACTCCCTACATGATCCTCCATAGTCCACCCATCTGGTTTATCAGTTGATTGTGACACACACAAAAAATATATATAGGTAAGTCCCATTTGCACCCATTGCATCCACTTCGTCCGTTGCCTCTAGTATCATTATTGCATCTATCATTAAGATTCAGTTACATTATTCATCATTTTAGATTCATTAGACTCACTCGATTCATCATTAGATTGCATTAGATCCATCATTCAGGTCACATCGTTCATTATTAAATTGCATTGATAGTTAGTATCATTTTAGAACTTTGCATTATTAATCCATTATTCATCTTGCATTGTTAAATTCATTTTATAACCTTGCATTGTTAATTTCATTTTAGATTCATTTTATCATCTTGCATTGTCTTACATTGTTAAAATCCATTTTAGGTTCATTATCTTGCATTGTTAATTCATCTTGCATTTTAGGTTCATTATTTTGCATTATTAAATCCATTATATAGCTTGCATTTTAGGTTCATTATCTTGCATTGTTAATTTTGCATAGTTCATCTTGCATTCATCCATTTTTATCATTTCACATCATTACAACATTTAGATTCATGTACCACTTGCATAATCAATTCATTTAGATTCATTTTAGTCTTGCATTTGTTAAAGCATCATATAGGTTCATCTGGCATGCATAAAACATCAGCATATATACATTGCATACATCATAAAAACACATCACATCTTGCATCCACACACATCAGTACGTCATATATATAAGCATCATCCATCCTACATAAATCATACATCATATATACATAATCAGGTCATCCATATACATCACATCCTGCAAGCATCAAATGTCAGTAATCATATAGTCGTATGCATCAAGACATCATATAGATCATACATCATAAGCATCATAAGAGTCCTCATCACACACACACACACACACACACACATATATATATCAATGTCTGTCAATAAAATACATCACGTGCACCTCAGTGCCAATATACATGTATAATCTCAAAAATGCAAAACTATGTGTCATTTGATCATCTAATAAATCATATTGGTGGCTATGATGACCCACCTCCCTACCCTGGTGGTGGACGTGGTGGCATCCCCACTAATCCATGTGAAGCTGAAGTCCGCAATGTGCTTTGAGAATGTGACCTCTTTGAGTAGTCTCATCTCTGTCCCTCAGGAACTAGCTGATGATATAGTGCTCTATAATGGGATGCCTCCCTACCTGCCTTGTTCGCATCTCTATGAGTTGCGAACGCCTTGGCCACCACTTGCCCAACCCACCTACCATAGCTTCCTTCCTGGCAATGTCATGCTCAGCCCTATATACCTCTACCCTTCGTAGTGTTGCATCCCTCTCTGAGGTCAATGCAGAAATATTCTCCGTAGCCTGCTCCATCTGCAGGGTCAGTGTATCTAGCTATCTCGTAAGAGTACCTATCTCAGTACGCAGCTCTCCCACATCCTGGGTCAGATCCACCATAGAAAACTTGCCTGAGTCCACCTGAGCCTGTAAGGTGTCTAGTGCACCCTCTACCCTGTCATCTCGTGATGTCTCTGCAGTCAATAATCTCTGTATCTGGGCAATCTCTGCATGCTGGCTCGCATCAGATACCACTACCATGTCTAGTAAACCTCATAGTCTAGTGCACTTTGTCTAAATACTGTCTCACTTTGTGATGATAGTATTGTAGGTCTCATGTGCTATGTACCCTGCGGGTGGCCCCTATACTTGTGGTGGCACTGGTGGTGCCTACACCTGTACCTGTGGTGGCACTGGTGGTGCCTATGCCTGATCCTGTCCCTATGTTGGTGGGGGCCCCTATGGTCCCTGACCCTATACTTGTGCCCCTATTTGAGGTCTCACTCATCTCTGTGGCCTCCTCCTTTGACCTGCTGTCGAGATCTCTAGGGCATCCCTGATCTCTGTACCGTCATCCACATCTAGGTCCCCTATCGGCTGCACATGAGCAGCCACCTGAGCTGGGTCGGTCAGTCTCATTGGTGTGTGTGCAGCCCACCATGCTCCATACTCTGGGGTCATCCCTACATCTGTGATGTCTAGCCGTGCCACAAAATCTAGTCGTACCATATCCCTCTAGGATTTCATCACTGTGAGAGCATTCGTATACCTCCCCCATGTCCCTACCTCCTTGGTGACATGAGGATGTAAGGCATCCTCTACCACCACTCCCTGTTGCAGCCCAAACTGTTGCATGACCCTTGATGGTCTGTACCTCTCTATCTAGTGGATGGTTCTCCCTAGTAGAAAGAAATTGGTCTGAATGTATGAGAGGTATAAAAAGTCATCAAATCTATCCTCCACTCATGTTTCCTAGTCCATAGTCCCCCATGGCTCACATAGCCTATATGGGGTCCAGCAGAAAACTTGTATCTCATCTAACAGTCACTGCCAGTATTTAGTCTTACCAACAGAGGTGTATCTCAAGGGGAGCCTATATCTGTAGGTATAGGGCTCCCTAGGCTAACATGACTCCCTAACCCTCATCAATCAGAACACTGCAATGTGCTCCCAGGCCCACACTAACATCAAAGTCACCTCGGTACCCATGTTGCATGCCTTGCGGTATGCAACCATGTGTAGATCATGGTATAGCTGTCCTACGACCAGATACCCCTAGCAATAAGAGGTCCCCTCCTCTAGAATTTGAGCTAGCCCATGACCAGCCCATACCAAAATCGTGTCCCGCCAGATCCCCTAACATACACCCCCTTATCAGTCCCACAATATAAAGAGCTATCTGCCTCAATCTCCTGTCAACTACTGGCTGCCAGGGCATCTAGGTCTGGTACTTTGGGATCCACCTCATTGGCCACTTGAAAGAAATCTCCATATAATGATCACTGTCGTCCAATCAGTATTTCAGAATTGCCCCTCAGATATGTATCCATAGAATTTTCCAGATGTCCTCCAAAGTGATGGTCACCTCTCTAGTAGGCAAATGGAAGGTGGTGATGTCACTATGCCACCGTTCGATCACCGTAGTCATCATCCCATTGTGCACCTATAGCCAAGGCCAATGGGGCACGTAGTCCAACACTACTATAGCTAATAGGCCCCAGTTTTCCTTTGTTAGCTGCGACTCCAACTCCATGGTAGGAGGCCAATGCCCTCGCGATCCTAATGGTGGGAACTGCTCCTGCAAGAATTTTCACAATCCACCATGTCAGTCACCTTTTCTTCTAGTCCTAGCCTAACCCTTCCCAAAGTGGGACATCTTGTCCCTAGGTCTTATGCTGACCCATCTTCAGCCCCTGCCGGGTCCCTTTGTTTCCTTCCCTCTCAACATTTTCCCTTTTAGGCACAAATGTCGGTTCAACCAAAAATGTCAGTTCATACACCGGCGTCTCCGATGTCCATCCTACAGACCGCCATCTTTGAAGACGCGGGTCTGGGTCTGGCATCTTTGAAGATGCCAGCCTGGAACCATCATCTCTGGAGATGCTAATCTAGAGATCAATGTCTGCGAAGATGTTGATCCAGGGATCAGCGTCCTCGCAAACACCAGTTTGAGAATTGACATCTCCGGTCTGAAATGCATTTTTTCCCTCATTAATGACCTATCTACCCCCCCAAAGCATTAAATACCATCAATAACAATAAATGTAAGGCCTCAGATAGCTAACTTACTGGTACCAGTCACTCGACTAGTCTCTCATGTGTGCGCATGCACTCTCTAAGCTGCCCCTTCATCCTCTCCTCAGCCGTCTTTTCACTCCAGAGCTCAAATTTTCACTATTCACTATTCACAAATGACCTTCTTTAACACCCCAGCCCCTCTTATAGCCCTCATTTTTGCTAAAATTTTTCCACACCCATTTTTTCCCCCCTGTATATTTTTGTATATATTGTCTTGTTGTAAAGCTGAAATACGCATAAAATCTCAAAAATATTTAAAAATTTCAACAAACCCAAAAAATTCACAAAATTCTACAAACATCAAATATTCTCAAAAATCATGCAATAAACACTTCGTTCTTTTCGATTCATTCCAGGTCTTAGTTTTCAACCATGTTTTGACTCATGCACCTGCGACACTATTTTTCACCAAATCAATTTTGCGACTGACTATCCTTGCTCTCCATCCTATTCATAGATTTTGCCAGTGAATCTCTTTTATCAAATCAACTCCAATATTTGCTTGTCAGGATGCATCCTTCTAGCGTCAGCTTATCAAATCCTTCATCACATCACTCCTATTCATGGCAAGAACTTTGGACCGAATGAGTGCTTGGTCATGAGGCCTTCTTTATTGATTTTATCTTTTTGTGTCAGTTAAAACCTACTCACCACTACCTCGATCTGCTATGTCATGGTGCATTGTGACTTGTCCCTATTGATACATGCATCTTTTACAGTGTGCTTTTGTTTGAGCATCTAGTCCACGCAAAGGAATCTTGTCATCTGTTTTTTCTAACACTTGATGCATACCTCCTCTTGCAATATCAAAATTGGATGTGCTCTCCACACTTTTACACACAAATGGATCCCCAATGCTCATTTAGTTGCATTTACATTCATTTGTGTGTGTGCTTGAATGTGACCTCTAAATCATGCACAAACTCAACATATTCTTTACTCAATTGGTCAATTCACAAAGACAAACATGAATTTTTCATCTTGCAAACTCAATTGAAATGACTTCCTGCCTCCTAATTAGTTGTGGATGTCGATTTTACCCTCAGAATGAGAGCCAACACCCTGACCATTGCTAACATGGAGGATTTCTAAAGCATGACAAAGATGAAATTGCCATTACTCTATGAATTGGAATGCAATTAATCTATGGAAGAAAATTTCTCTTAGTCTATGAAAGTAAATTGTAGCTAATCTAGAAATGAATTGCAACTAGTCTATGGAAGCAAAATGCAATTAATCTAGGAAAAGCAAATACTCTTAATCTGGAAATGAAGTGCTTTTAAACTAGAAAATTAATTGCATTTAAACTAGAATTGAAATTTCCTTTAATTAGAGATCTTGGAAGAATCAAATTGATATGTTAGACATGTAAATGAATCATAAATGAAATCAAAATATCTTCAGTTCAAATTGAAACTAGCTTAATTATGCAATTTTAAACTCAAAAGAATGAAAGAATTAAATGCAAAATTGACTATAAGTTTGATGCTCTAAAAAATCATCCTCTCAAATGAAGAAAAAGAGGTCCAATGTATAGAAAACCATGGAAAGAGGGTGAAGAGTTTTTTGAAAAGAAACAGTTGCCTCTTCATTTCCATTTGAGACAAAAATGCAAGAATTATTTAATTAAAAGGATGGATTATTGCCACATGAGTGACCTTTCACATGGAATTATGGAATTCCCCTTTTTGAGGATAATTCATCCAATAATTAAATAACCTTTCAATTCCTTTTATGTATATTAGCTAAACGGGGTGGAATTGATTTAATTAAAAGAACTTAGGACTTTAGAATTAAATCAATTAATCATAGGGATTTTTAGCTAATAAACTCTAAGAATTTAGGAATTAAATATAATGTCATATTTATGCAAATTTGGGTTTTCTACATTTGAAAATTAGTCAATTAAAGTCAATAAGAAGAAGAATTTTCCTAGTACAATAGGACTTCGAAGATGAGAAAATGCACCAAAATTGATTGGATTATAAGGTGCCAAATTTGGGGTGTTACATTTTTCCCCTCTTTGAATTGATGTGTGAGCAGTGCATTGATTCAAAGAATAATCTGAAGTGAAGATGAAGATATCAACAGTCTAGGTTAGGTTACCAAGGCACCGAATAGATAGAGAAGGATAATCATCCAAGAGAAGATCAAAATCAGGGTTAGATTGCCCCAATGTCCACTGATAGCTGATGAAGATCCAGGACTATCTCCAAAATCAGGGTTAGATTGCCCCAATATGAAGGTTAGCCCTCTGAGATCTAGGTTAGATTGCCTAGATAACGGTCTAAAATTTTTTTGAGTCATCTTCAGAATGAAGTGTAACTTTCAAGAATTAGGGTTAGATTGCCCCAATTCCCAATGAGATTTCAAGAATCTTCTCCAGAATGAAGCTTGATCCTTAAGGATTCAAGTTAGATTGCTCAGATACCTAGAAAGATAGATGACAAGATGCAAGACATCAAGATGCCCCTAGAGATTCAAGATCATGGAATATCCAATTTTGACCATAAGGTATAAAAAAATGAATATGCCCCAAGTGATGAAATACCCCTAGCAATGGGGATTTGACTCAAATCAGACTGATTCAAGAATGATGTGAAAAGATTCAATGATGCAATCATCTTTGCCCCCTCAGGAGTGAAATTGAAAGATGACACATCATAATGATGAGAGTGAGAAATCACAGAGAAATGAGATCAAAGATCCAGAGATATCACAGATAGATCAAGAGAAAGAAAAATCAATTTAGAGTGATCGAGAGGTCTTGTTGATTAGGTTTGACCATAGTTGACCAGATTTGACTAGAGTTGACTTTGATGAAAAGATTGTAGAAGCTGAGAAAATGATGACAAGAGATGATTCTGACAAGTGATGCCAGAAAGATGACTACACAAGCATATATAGAAGTGTCAGATTTTGATTTCGATCACAAAAATTGATTGAGGATATAGATGAAGATAGAGAGAGAGGATCGAACACTTGTGCAGTCAAGAGGAAACCATGATGAAAGATGAGGACCTTTGAAGAATGAGAAGATAATGAAGAGAGCACCAAAACTACCATTGTAACCACCTGAATTTTGTCTATTGCAACTATGGACCCTATTTTCCCTAAGTGTGATCATACCCTTGATTTATGTCCAAACGACCCTATTACTACTTGGCATAATTCTTTAAATCAATTTGATATCCTAGGTGATTTTTATCACTGATTTATATTAACTATTATAGCCATACAATTCAAATCAATTTTGACCAATCAAATCAAATCAAAATCAAACATGGCTATAGTATTTAATTATAAAGGAATTAA
>MU226795.1:156710-181468 GCA_018584345.1 Thuja plicata | reverse complement strand
ATCCTAAAGTCCTAAGTGCTTTTAATTAAATCAATTCCACCCCCTTTGGCTAATATACATAAAAGGAATTGAAAGGTTATTTAATTATTGAATGAATTATCCTCAAAAGGGAATTCCATAATTCTATATGAAAAGACACTTATGTGTCAATAATTCATCCTTTTATTTAAAAAATCTTTGCTTATTTGTCTCAATTGGAGAATGAAGAGACAAATGTTTCTTTTCAAGAAACTCTTCATCCTCTTTCCTTGGTTTTCTATAAATTGGACCTCTTTTCTTCATTGTAAAGGACTTTTGTTTTGAGCATCATTACTATAGGCAAATTCTCTTTGATTTTCATGGTTTAGCTTAATTTGTTGCATATTAGTATAATTTTCATTGGAATTGAACATTTTTTAGCTTTCATTTATGATCTATTTGTAGGGGCTAACAATTCAATCTTATGCTTTAAAGCTTTCTAGATTCATTTGCTAATCCAATTCTAGCTTAAAAAGCATTTCTTTCATAAATTACAAGCATTTTTCTTTCTAGATTAGAAGCATTCAATTTCTTAGATTAATTGCACTTTTACTTCCATAGCTAGTTGCAAATTCCTTCTTAGACTAATTTCAATTCACTTTCATAGCTTAAATCATGTCTTAATTCATAGATAATAGCACTTTCTCATGAACTAGATGCATATTTCTCATAGATAATGGCTTTCTTCCTCTTCTTGCACTATTAAATCTTCCATATTAGCAATGGTCAGGTTGTTGGCTCTCATTCTGAGGGTAAACTGCAACAATCACATGTAATTAGGAGGCAACAGGTTGCTTCAATCGCATTTGCAGAGCAAAAAATTCATGTTTGTCTTTGTAAATCCATCGATTGTGTAAGAACTATGTTGCGTTTGTGTTGAATTAAGAGGTCCACATTCAACATACAACAGTGATGAGGCCTTTTAGAGAGACTCGCAAGGTAGGAATCTCAGCCTCAATAGGTAGTACTGCATCTGCACCATAGACTAAAGCAAAGGGTGTGGCCTTTATTGGAGTTCTTATACTGGTGCGATAGGCCCATAAAGTTGGATTGATCTGGAGGTGCCAATCTCGTCTAGATTTGTGTACCATACTGTGCAAGATCTTGAGAATTGTTTTGATGGAAGCTTCAGCCTACCCACTACCCTGGGGGTAATAAATAGAAGACTAATGTTGAATGATCTTGAACTTAGTGAATAAATTTGTCAGATATTTGTTCTTGAACTGTCCTCCATTGTCAGTGATAATAGAGGAAGGTACACCATATCTACAAATAATGTAGTTTAGTATGAACATAGCTACATATTTTCCATCAGCTACAATAAGAGGCACTGCCTCAACCCATTTAGTAAAATAATCCATAGCAGTGATGATGTACTTATGTCCTCTTGAGGAAGATGGATATATCTAACCCACTAAGTAGAAAGCCCACTATTGAAATGACCAAAAAGTGATAAAGGGAATAAGGTCATTGGCTAGAGCATGAATTAAATTACCATGGAGTTGACATTGCTTGCAAGACTTGGCAAACTGTGTAGTTTCTTTCTCCATATCGGGCCAATAATAATTGGCTCTAATAAGTTTATGAGCCAGTGTTAGACCATTCGAGTGAGAACAACAAATGCCTTCATGTACCTCTTCTAACGCGCATTTGGACTCATCAGGTTATAGACACCTAAGAAGGGTACCATCCTGACCTCGTCTATACAAGTCGTTTGCTATGATGATGTACCATGAAGCACTGTGGATAAGGTGATGTTTTTCATTTCTAGTATGTGTCAGGAATAATTTGGTTATGGAGATAAGAATAGATGTGATGGTAGCGATATGAATCATGTCTAATGACTGAACAGATCATCCAGGAGTCAGGGGAGTCATAGGCAGGGTAGCACAACGTCTCCACTAGGAACTCATGTCTAAAATCATTCTCTAACATTTGTAACATAGAAGCTAGAGTGGCCATAGCATTAGTCACTTTATTATCCACCCTGGCAATTTGCTAAAAAGTGACATGTGCAAAGTATTGCTTAAGACTGTCAACCATCTTTTTATTGGGTACTAGATTTTCATCTTTCATCTAATAGATGTCGGTCACTTGATTGATAACCAGTTGCGAGTCTCCAAAGACTCTTAGTTCATTCACTTTCCATTCAATAGAAATTTTTAGCCCATTGATCAAAGCTTCATATTCAGCGGTGTTATTGGTACAAGGAAACATCATTTTGTATGCTTTTGGTAAGGAATACCGTTGAGGCATGATAAATAGAATTCCAGATCCTGATCCCTGTTGGGTGAATGAACCATCAAAGAACATTGTCCATGTCTGATGCGTGAGAAGCATAATGGAATCATTTGGGAATTCCATCTTTAATGGTTGATGATCTATAATGGGTGCTTCTACCAACTGATCTGTAATCGCTTTCCCTTTGATGGCTTTCCTCTCAACATATTCAATATCAAACTCACTAAGGAGTATGACCCATTTAGCTAGTCTACCTGTGAGGGTAGCTTTACTGAGTAAGTATTTCAATGGATCATTTTTTATAATTAACCTTGTAGTGTAAGCCAACATGTAGTGTTGTAACTTCTTGAAAGTGAACACCACTGCTAGGAAAGCCTTCTCAATTACAGAATAATTCATTTTGTAAGAGACCAATGTTTTGCTGATATAATAAATGGCTCTTTCTTTATGATTTTGATCTTCTTGGGCCAAGAGAGCACCCAAGGATGTTTCTGTTGCTGAGATATATAAGATAAAAGGCTTCCCTTGAATGGGAGGCATCAATATGGGTGGATTAGCTAGATATTTCTTGATCTATTGAAAGTCTTGTTCACATTCTTTGTTCCAATCATAAGTCACACCTTTATGCAGAGTTTTGGTGAATGGTTGTGACTTGTCAGCTAGCTACGATATGAAACACCTGATAGATTGGAGCCGACCTTGGAGACCTCTTATTTGTTCAATGTTATGAGGTGGACGCATTTCCACTATATCTTGTACCTTTGCTGGATCCACCTCGATTCCTTTAGTAGAGATGACATAGCCCAATAATTTTCTTGAAGTAACCCCAAATGCACATTTCTTAGGGTTAAGACACAACCTAAATTTTTCCATATGATCTAGTCTAGGACCTAGATGAGTGAGATGTGTCTTTCTATCCATAATTTTAGCAAGTGTGTCATCCACATAGTCCTCCACTATTCTATGCATCATGTCATGAAATATTGTAGTGACCGCTCTTTGATAAGTAGCTCCAGCATTTTTTAGACCAAAGAGCATAACATTCCAATAGAATGTACCCCATGCACAAAAAAAAGTGGTCTTCTCTTGGTCCTCTGGCACAATTTTCATTTGATTATAGGCAGAGAAACCATCCATTAGCAAATACATCTCATATCCTGCTGTCATGTCCACAATCATGTCAATATTGGGAAGTGGAAAATCATCTTTGGGACATGCCAAATTTAAATATATAAATTTAGTGCATACTCTGATAGAATTTTCATGTTTAGTCACTAGGACTATATTAGAGATCCACTCTACATAATCAATCACTCGGATGAACCCAGCTTTGAGAAGTTTTTCCAATTCTGCCTTGATCAATAAAGCCACATGCGGATGCATCTTTCTAAGTTTTTGTTTAAGTGGTTTCACATCTGGAGCTATTGATAAGTGATGCATAATGAGATCAGGATCCATACCCGACATGTCAGAATAAGTCCATGCAAAATTTATCATTTTCTCTTGGAAGAATTCTGTAAATTCCTTAAGTTCCTCTGTAGATAATGACTTGGCCACGTGAATAATGTGTGGATGTTCTACTATTTCCAGATTTATCGGCTGAGTTGGCTCAATCAACACTGATGAATGTTCCTGAAAGTGACTCAGAAGCACATCAAGTATCTCATCCTCAGGTGCCTCAAAGAGGTTTTCACCTTCAGATACATCTTTTTTTTTTTTACTTTTTTTTGGCTCTGATAGTGCCATAATGTGGTTTTCACCATCAGAGCACCTATTTTTTCTTCTTTTAATTTTCTGACTAAGATAATTGATGTCAGCCTCGGTCATGTTGACACTTTCTTCACTAGTGGAGGATGTCACAGGTTCCACAACATGAAGGTAGTAGGCTAGGGTGTAATCATTCTGGAATGTAAGGACTTCACTGGATGAAGAAAGGGAATTCTAGTCTATTAATTCAGGATGTTGGAGGGAAAGAGATGTGCCAGGTTCAAGTGTGTTCACAGTATTGTCATCAAAAGCATTAACTAGCAAGCTGAGAGCTAAACCGATCTCATCAAAAGGTGTGTTTGAATCCTTTTGATCCCTAACAACTGAAGTAGAAGACATGTTAGCACCTATAGACTCAGACTCGTTAGACCTTTCACTAGACCCCTCACTTACGTCGAGAAGTTTTTCATAAGATCCTTCTGAAAAACTATCAAACTCATACTCATGAGAGTCTGTATTCAAACTCTGACTTGGGTGCTTGTACCATGAGGGTTTAGGAGTTCTTGCAATACCAGCCTGTTCTCGTGCCAACTATTCTTGAAACTCTGGTGGTACATATCTTTCACCTTGGAAGTTAGGATCTTGCAAGTCTTTCCATTGTTCATAGGTTAGTGCATCAAGTGGAGAAGTTTTATCAAAATCACTATCACTCTTAGCTGTACTGACACGTGGTAACAATTTATCTGGCTCAACAAAGAATGTTGCAAGGTTTAGAGGAATGGGATAAGGAAAACAATCCTCATCTGAGCTATCTTCTATGGTGTCAACTGCAATGGTATCTTCCAATTTTGGTGCAGGTTCTACTTTTGGCACAAATTTATTGATCGCTAGATGAAACAGGATCTTTTTGAAACCTAAACCAGTGGTGTCTTTTTTCTTTTGACCTATAGCTTGAATAGGTTCTAGTAACCCATTTCCATTCACCCCTATTGTGTCACTCCCTTTGTACCCAAAATGTTTCATAATCTTAAGACCTTCATTGTTGGGGTTTAGTTCTCAAGCTGGGGCTGTCTGTTCAGCTACATTCTTTCCTTTATAAAGCCAAGCCTTGATATCTCTTTCCTCATCTTCATCTTCCAATAATTTGTTAGACCATACAAATGTACCATGATAAACTATCTCAGGAGTAGCGAAAGATTTGTTGTGCTCAAAAGGTCTCCCATAAGAGCGAGGAGATAAGGGTAGAGCTACTAATGACAACATGGGTTCTATTTGATATTATCCCATGCCTATGTATGTAATCTTTAGGGTTTGTTCCATATATATGAGCTTGGCATCACAGATTTTTTTGTATTCTCTATTAGTTGGAACAAGACTATCAGCTGATTGAGTGAGGGCATTACAAGAAGAGCCCATACTAGCGGGAACTATCACCTCTGCACCTTGAAAAGAAAACTTGATACACTGACATTATGTGGAAGGAACCACTTGCATCTCATGGATCCACGATCTCCCTAGAAAGATATTATACTCAAGAGGAAGATCTAGCACCTTACATGTGATGTCTCTTTAAACTGGACCAACCCGAATGGGTAGCACAACTAGACCTTTAGATTTTCTCTCTTCTTCATCATAGGCCTTAATGGTAATTCTTTTATGAGATTCTATGTGGTCCTCACCATAACCTAGCTGAGAAAGAAAATTAGCAGACCAAATATTAAGACTAGCACCATTGTTAATGACGATGTGGCGGACTAGCTGTTTGCCTATCATGACTTCTATGTGTAGAGGAGCATTGTGTGGGTGACTAATTGAGTGATCATCTTCTTTAGAGAAGGAAAAATAGTGCGGTGAAGTCAGGTGACCCACCATGGATTGAAACTGATCTAAATTGATATCTTTGGGGACATTAGCTTCTGTGAGAGCCTTGTCTAGAATTTTCCTATGAGCAGGCGAGATTTTCAATAGCTCAAAAATAGTTATCTGAGCATTGGTCCTTTGAAGCTGGTCAAGAATTCTATAACCAGTAGTAGGAGGCATAGGGACCACCTTCATGGTCTTGTTGGCAGAGCCAACAATAGTCTTATCTGTAGTTTGTTTTGGCACAGACATAGCAGCAGAAGGGGTAGGACCCTTGATAGTGATTTTAGCTTGAGATCTAGTAACAACATTCACACAATCTTGAGATGTTTCAGATTCCATTAATTGAAACCCAGGGCCTTTCAAGACAAACAGGGTTCTGGGTTTAGAAGTATTCCCACTTCCCTTGCTATTAAACATATTGCAATATTCCACTTCCACTGGTTCAATCATGTTGATAACAATATCGTAAGTGGTATATGCATAATTAACTTTGGCATTATTATTCTGAGCATTGGAGGATTCACCTTTCTCATGATGAGGAAAGGGATCTTTAAAATCTTGATGATCTGAATTCTTGTTATGATTTTCCATAATGATACCCTTATTATCAATCAAATCTTGGACTTTATGACATAATTGGAGACATGTAGCAGTCTTATGACCTTTTCTTTGATGGTAGTCACAATAAGCATTCTCATTCCACCAATGAGGTCATGGTTGCGGATCATATAGACATTTCTCCAAAGGATTAAGAATCTGATTTTGTACCAAAGTTTTGAAACCACATCAAGCGGTTCTCCCAAAGAGGTAAATTCACACTTGGGTCGCGCTTCCCAAGCTTTGTTGCCAAAAAATTTAGAAGGCTATTGAGTATTGGTTGCAGCCTTTTCAATAGCTTTGGTTTCTTGTATACTGGAGGTGAGATTGAAGACCAGTTTTGAAGAGGTTGAAGTCATGTTATCGACCACCCCATCATTCACAACATCTCTATTTTTGTTGGAAAATTTCCATTTGTCTTTGTTGGAAGATGAGGGATTTTGTTTATTATCTTTATTCAAAGTCAGCTCACCTTTTTTAACCATGAATGCTTCTATTCTCACAGCTTGTTTTATCATACTATCAAAGTTAAGGGTACCTTGAAGTTGGACTTGATACCCAAAATCAGGGGTGAGATTATCCAAGAATATATCGAGTTTCTTAGACTCGGGTATTTTGCAAGGGTACATTGTGCAAAGTTGTCTCCATCTTTGGAGAAAAATTAAGAATGGTTCCCCTTGCCTTTGCTTAAGGTTGCAAAGGTCCCTTATGTTGATAGGATGTTGAATATTGTGAGAATAATGTTGCATAAAGAGATTGGCAATCTCGTCAAAAGTCTTGATACTAGTGGGCAATTGTGAGAACCACTCCATAGCAGGTCCACCCAAACATCATTGAAAAAGATGCATCAAATATGTTTGATCATGTATAAACTCCATTGATAAGGCACCAAATTCTCCTAAATTATCCTAAGGATTAGTGTTACCTAGATACTTGTCATATTTGGGGAGTTCTACACCTTTGGGAAAAGGTGGCATAACAATACTCTTATCAAACAAAAAAGGACATATACTTTCCATTGTAAGCTATTGCATTGGTTTGTCCTTGTCTTTCATAAGTTGGTTGATTTGACCTTGCATGTCTTGAATTATCTTATGAAACTTGGAGGTCTCACTTTCCTCTTCCTTAGTGACAAGTGTTTCCACTTGGAAATTTGTGGGTAACAGGACCCCTTATTTTGCCAAATCTAGGAAGTATTTCTCTTTGTCTTCTGCGAGAAGTATTTCCATCATTTTGATGAGAGCTTTATTAGACTTTGCTGCATCTATGTCATTTTGAGTTATGGGCTCATCATCATCATTGCCAAGGATTTCATAAATACTATAAGTCTGATCTTGACCTTGGTGTTTTTCTTCTTCTTGATGACCTTGTTCATGATGGGATTGGTCATGACCTTGTGTGTAGTTAAAAGGAGATGTCATCTTGTCAATGCAAGATTGTTCTGTGTGCACTCCTTCTGTATGAGTGTGAGTATCACATAGAGGACTAATAGCCAATGTGCTCTTTGATGAATCAAAAGGATTGATGTGTGAAAAAGGATCAATAAGACAACAAGGATCATTAATAGGATCAACCCAAACGGGTGATTTTTTTAAGCCTAGTTGATCTAAAAGGAATGGATTATGTTGATCTTGAAAAAATGGATTAGAGAAAAACTAAAGAACTGGTTTCTAATTAGGACTCAGATCTATACTAAATGGGGAAGAGGAACATGAGGATCCCTCTTGATTATCAACTTGAATAACGGGTTTAGAATGACCTTTTCCTTTATTGCGAGGTTTACTTCTACCTAATCCAGAACCGCATATGGGAAAAATATTACTGCTCCTAGTCGTAACAGGCATAGATGAAGCTGATACGAGAGTAAACTTAAGATCTGACTCAAAAATCTATATCTAGAGGTATCAAAAAAGAGGTAATAGGCTAGACCATCCAAGGTGTGAGATGCACCCAGCACGAGTCGTCGAGAGTTTGGCTAGGACAGCTGAGATATGACGATCGTCTCGCAAGGTACAAAAACACAAAGAGATATGATGAAGACAACAAGACAAGAAAAGTTTGAGTATGAATTAGTCAGTTTGAAACTCGAAACAACTAGTTTCAGTCTGCAGACAATGAGGAAATAAACAATCAGACCCTAGACAAAAGACAGATCAGGCAGAAAGTTCACCAGTTAACGGGAAAAAGGTCGCTATTTTGGACACTAGGCTAAAGATACATGCAAGGAAATGCCTCACCACATGATAAAGTACCAAACTTCACATGAGAAAATTCCATCTCACGCGAGAAAATGTCATTTTCTGAAAGTTTGCGTGAGAAAAGACTAGATTTCGGTAAATAGACTCAGTTTTTAAGGTAAAAACCAGATTTTGAGACACAACAGGAACTGTTCTGTGACAAAATTTTTAGGTTTGGGATAGTTTTATGATGATACAAATCAGAAATCTCTATTTCAAGGTGACAAGCACTTGTTTACAAACACAAAGTTTCAATTAAACAGTGGTGACACAAGCAGTAGTCAAAAACAATTCTGCCAAGGACAAAGCAACTTGGTAGAATAATGGGAGTCTTTGTTTGATGATGATTCAGACAGTTTAAGACTCAAGAACAAACACTCAATTATCCCTACAAATAAAATTGGTTGAGAAGACAAAATCTGGGCCCCACTATCTTATGTGTATGTGTGCACCTCACACAGCAGTATCACCCTCAAAAGAACGCCCATGTTTTTGGTGTTTCCAAGGACTAAGTATACATGTTCAAAGGTTACCCTTAAATAGGGGCCAGCGTCATATACCACTTCAAACATCTAGGTGCACACCTATGTCGAGAATCTAGGGGAGAGATTCTTCCCTCTCCTTGCACACAGATTATGTCTCCTTTCAGAGGTGAACCAGGTAGGAATCTAACTAAGAGAGTGTTTAATAAGCTTCTATTCACAATAAACTTTGGTGCCTCTGATACAGAGCTGGGGCCTTGCAGCCACACCAACACTTGTAAGTCACACACCCTTGTAGGTAAGGATGGGAGCAGCGCTGCTCAGTATGACAAATAAGGCTTTCTCATGATGATAGTCAAAATCAATGAGAAAGAAGTTACCATGGCTTTGAAGTCTTTAGACTACAAAAAAGCAGACTTTATTAGAGTGAAGTGGAATCACCGGTGAAAGCTATGTACTCACTTGGGTCATTCCTGGAGGTTCAACTTCTGGCAAGCCCTCTAAAGGTGACACAACTTCATTTGGATCCAAGGGTTTGATTTTCTGATTCTCTCAATGAGAGAAGAGCATACTTCTCTACCTTTTCACCTCACCCAAACACATCAAGCATATTCATCACCGAGAGAGTTTCACTCCACCAAATCCACAAGAATTTGGGTTTCTAATTCTCTCAAAGAGAGAAGAGCATAATACCCTAACAAGTAGAAGTGCTAAAGATTCGCTATCTTGCTTTGCTTCCCCAAGTATCCATCATGCTAGCAACATCTAGGTCTCAGTTTCATCCATGGGCATCACTTCCATGTAATGAAGAGCCTATTCCCCTACTTTGCTATCGGGATCCTTATGAAATTTTAACAAAGCCCTATTTAGACTATGTGAATGAAAAATAGTAAACAAACAAGATGTTTTTAATTATGCCTTTGACTATCGTCCTGCAAGTAAACTGTTAGAAAGTTTTGATCTTTGACAAGCGAACCTACAATCCACTCTTATGCTGCAGCAAAAACTAGAAATAGAAAAATCAGAGTAGAAAGTAGATGTCAAAAAAGAGAAACAATAGATTACAAATTCTAAAATTTAATTGTCTGTCTGTTAAATTTTGTGCGAGAAAGTGCTTTGCTACGTGCGAGATAGTGCTTCGATGCATGTGAGCTTTCTATTTTCTCACGCGACAAAGTGCTATAGAGAGAAAAACTTCACACGGCTCGATGCAAAAATTCACGTGATACTCCATACCAGTGCAGTACATACGTACGACAGAGTTCCCAAAACACAGTCAAAAAGTTTGAAAATGAGGCCAGAAATCATTTTTTCTGCCCCACGGTGGGTGCCAAAATGTGTGTGCTTGAATGTGACCTCTAAATCATGCACAAACTCAGCATAGTCTTTACTCAATTGTTCAATTCACAAAGACAAACATAAATTGTTCATATTGCAAACTCAATTGAAATGAATTGCTACCTCCTAATTAGTTGTGGATGTTGATTTTACCCTCAGAACAAGAGCCAACAACCTGACCATTGCTAACATGGAGGATTTCTAAAGCATGGGAAATGATGAAATTGCCATTACTCTATGAATTGGAATGCAATTAATCTATGAAAGCAAATTGCTCTTAGTCTATGAAAGTAAATTGTAGCTAATCTAGAAATGAATTGCAACTAGTCTATGAAAGCAAAATGCAATTAATCTAGGAAAAGAAAATACTCTTAATCTAGAAATGAAGTGCTTTTAAACTAGAAAAGGAATTGCATTTAAACTAGAATTGAAATTGCCTTTAATTACAGATCTTGGAAGAATCAAATTGATATGTTAGACATGTAAATGAATCATAAATGAAATCAACATATCTTCAATTCAAATTGAAACTAGCTTAATTATGCAATTTTAAGCTCAAAAGCATGAAAGAATTAAATGCAAATTTGACTATAAGTTTGATGCTCTCAAAAATCATCCTCTCAAATGAAGAAAAAAAGGTCCAATATATAGAAAACCATGGAAAGAGGGTGAAGAGTTTCTTGAAAAGAAACGGTTGCCTCTTCATTTTCATTTGAGACAAAAATGCAAGAATTATTTAATTAAAAGGATGGATTATTGCCACATGAGTGACCTTTCACATGGAATTATGGAATTTCCCTTTTTGAGGATAATTCATCCAATAATTAAATAAATTTTCAATTCCTTTTATGTATATTAGCTAAAGGGGGTGGAATTGATTTAATTAAAAGCACTTAGGACTTTAGAATTAAATCAATTAATCATAGGGATTTTTAGCTAATAAACTTTGAGAATTTAGGAATTAAATATAATGTCAGATTTGTGCAAATTTGGGTTTTCTGCATTTGAAACTCAGTCAATTAAAGTCAATAAGAAGAATAATTTGCCTAGTACAATAAGATTTTGAAGATGAGAAAATACACCAAAATTGATTGGATTATAAGGTGCCAATTTTGGGGTTTTACAATTTGGATTGGCATTCTTAGTTGCATTTTAGAAGGCTTCTATTTATTACCTCCTCCCCCTTCCTCCTTCCTTTTGTGTTCTTTTTTGAGAAAATCCCACAACTTTGCTTTTGTTGTGTTCTTTTCTCGAGGGGGCACAACCCTATACCGTCGTTGCTTCAGCATAACTCCTAGAAACCCTCTTCCTCTAGGGAAACTAATTTTCTTGTCTTTGATGAAATGTCACTTGCGACGTCACGTCAATAGTTTAAATACTATTCCAATGTATTTTATTTAAATACATTTGCCTCCACAAAATCCCCTTTTAATAAATTTATATTTATTAAATCCTCCATATTCCTAATTCTTCTAAAGCATGATTTATTCAAATTCAATTTGGATTACAATCTAAACCCTAGCTAAGAACCTATTAATCCTACCCTATTCCTACCCTACTCCCATCACCTCATTTCCTAAGTATACTTCCCCACCTAACTATCCTTCTAACCATGCTTAATGGGTGATTCCTAACCTTTTTAAGGATAATGGAATTCTCACCCACATGGGGAAATTCTCTCCAAAATGGGCACCCATTCCTCTTCAATTCCCTCTTACAAATTTGTCTCCTCTTTTGAAATATTGAGCTACTCAATATTAATGTCAATTTTGACTCAAAATTGGCCATCTTTTCAAGTCCATGTGTCTCCTATGTGGCTCTTATGTGGATGCCACATAGGTGCCACTTCATCCAAGCCTCTTCCTCTCTCCAAAAACTCTATAAATAAAGGCCTTCTCCTCTCATATTTTCATCTCTCTTTGTGCATTGTTATTATGCTAGAATTGCTTTAGAATTCATATTTATTTTCATGTTAATGTTCTTATTTTCTAGTTTTTATTCTTTCCATGCTTAAGTCACTTAGAAATCACATGCTAGGTTTCAAATTGGTGAATGAATCTTAGTTTCTATATAGTATATGCATATCATCTTCATAACTAGCTTAGAACATCATCTTCTTGAAGAAGATTTGAGACTAGTAATTCATACTAGCTCTTGAATCTTTCTTCTTGTTTTGATAATCTTGCATTGCATTGGGATCCATAGCATTTTTTTTGTTTGAGAGAGCACACCTACATACAATCTAAAAGAGCAAATCAAAATGAGTAGAATAGGGTGCATTCTTACTTATTTTTAAGCTCTATCTGATGTTATGTTGAGTTCTTTGTTGATTGTTTGCTCCTTTACATGCTTTTGAAATGATTTATGCGCTAACCCACTAATGTTTGCATGTTTGAGCTTTCTCCCAACAGGTTGAATATTTTCTCGTACATAGATACATATACATTATTTTGATTTGATTGATTAGATGACTCTCCATTGTCGGTGTAACCTATTCCTGTGTAGTTGTTAACTCTTCTTTGACTGTCAAGGAGATCATCCATTATTTTATTGCTCTCTTCAGCTTTCTTGATCAATTCATTGGACTGATTCTGAATTCTGACTTCCTTCTTTTGCTTCTCATTTTCTTCCCTTAGCTCACTGATGATTTGTATTCTTTCAATGATTTTAATATTTAATTTCTTTACTTCTTGACTCATAAGAATAATTTGGTTGGTAATCTCATGGTGATGCTCAGTAAGTCTTTGAATCTGTAATTCTTTTTCTTGTAGGTTTTCTATTATTTTCCTCCTATCATCAATAGCCAATGTTCTCTCTGATTCAACTTTTCTTGAATTATTCATGACATCAATCATTTTTACCATCTGAGTTTCTTGACTGATTTGCAGCATTTTGATTTGCTCTGTCAGATGTAGATTGACTTCTTGTAGACTTGTGATCTCTTCTACTGATGTGTCTGAAGCTTTACTTGTTGAAGCTTCAGCATAGTTGAATTAATCTGGGATCTCCTCTTCTTGATAATATTTTTCATTAAGCCTAGTTGCCATGATCTTTCTTTCATCAAGAAACTTTCTCATGCTTACTCTCACCTCTTTATACTGTTCATAGTAAATTTGAATTTACAATTATTCATTCTCAATAGTCTTGTCCAGTCTGTAATTTTCCATTGTGTGGATCTTTTCTCTTAATTCTTTAGGATTTTCAAAAAAGAGACTTAGCTCTGATACCAATTTTTGGAATTATTGGAATGATGTACTGAGAGGGCAGGGGTGAATCAGTAGCTCTAAAACTTTTTATGTGATTGGCCCATTAACCTTTGTGTCATCAGATTTGTATATACCTATCTATCTGTTCGTCTTTGCTTATGTATGTGTAGTCACAACATAAGTTCTTTACATGTATAAACATTCAAGAAACATTCATGAAAATAAATAACACATAACACATGATATGATATGGCAAAAAACTCCTCTTAGGAAGTAAAAACTGTGGTGGGGATGTCTACCCACAAAACTTCACTATCTGCAGATAAGAAGAGAGCTGGCAAAGACTTACAATTGATCACTTCTGATGATCTACCCTGTTAGGAGTATTAGAGTGGAGACCTAATAGGATCTACTTCATTTGAAGCTTTAGCAACACCATTAGGTGTCTACTCTATTAAGAGATTTATCAAAGAACTGTTAAGTCCACCTTCTACAAAAGGATTTCTATTATGATGCACTTGTTAGTATGCAACTACAATATAAATGTTGATCTGATAGTGAATGCAATCTCTAATTACTGATAACAAATCCTGTATAGCTTACAATGTATGTATGTAATCACCTTGAGTGATTGAGTAATACCTTGTCTCTGGTCGTCGGTAGCCTTCCTGTGTTCTTGAGAACTGTTGTGATCTATTTCTGAACTCTCCATGAATTATCTTCTTCTTCTTAGATGCTCTCCATAGCTACTATCATTTTTCAAATGATTACAAGTCTCTCTTATTACAAATGATGGAACATCTATTTATACTAGTTTCCAGCTCTCTTCTTAATTCATGCTTTTCAAATTAACTCTAGATCCAAGGTTTAGAACTTGACCTTGATCTTTAGCTAGATATGTTTTTGATCTGTTAGGATGCTTTAAAACATTTACAATATGCTTTCTTGACCCTCAAGTTAAGATTTAAAAGAAATAAAAACTCTATAAATAGAATTACATTGCTTTATCTAACCTGTAAAGTCAGATCCACTTTTTACGGGTTCTGTAACTGACTATCAGTTCTGATAGTCGGGGTGCTCTGTCAGTTTGTCTATTTTTTTCTCATCAGGTATGCCTTTTCTACTCTGTCAGCGATGTTCTCAAAACTGTATCATCAGTTATGCTTGTTGTCGGTAATTTCTATACTTAGCATTTTCATGTTAGACATTTTGTCCTATCAAGTATGCTTGCTATCCACCGAATATTCTTATACCCATGACCTTTATCATGTTTTTCCCTTTAAGTATACTAATGGAAAAACTTAATGTCATCAGAAATCCCCTAAGATGATAGATCCTAACAAATCTTTATTGTAAACCCTCTAGCAAGGTGACACATTAGCTTGTATTTTTTAGTCCTCTAACAAGGATAGCTGGGTAGCACCTAATAAACCTAAGGTAAATCCCTTAGCTGGGTAGCACCTAATAGTTTTTTTGTAAACTCCTAATAGGGTTAAGCTCCTCATAGGGCGTACTTTACTAGAGTTCATTATTTTAGTGGGTACTAATCCCTACCGTGGTTTTTTCCCTACTTGGTTTTTCAGTAGATAAATCTGTGTCAAATTTATGAATGATCTTGGATGTTAGTGGTTTTCATTTACTTCTATTATGGTTAATCATGTGAATGGTGATTAAATCTTAAGTTATTGGAAAGTTTATTTATTTGATAGATTACCCATTCACCCCCCTCTCACTATTCTGATCTTAGGTATAACATAAAGGTCTCACTTTATGCACATATCATTGAGGCTCATTAATACTTGTCTCATGTATGCTATCTAGCTTACATATGTTAAAAAAATATAAGCATCCGAAACATTCTTTTAGATGAAAGTTTAGCATATATCAATTATTACTATAGATTTATATAATAGATCTCGTAAACTACAGTAGTGACCAGTGTATTAAATCTACTTGTTCGTATGGTGAATTACCAGGTTGAGACACATGCTAACATTTATTCTAATATATTACTAATTAATTAGGTTTTTTAAATAAAAGGTCATAGACATGTACTATATTAAACTTCAATATTTATTTTTATCATTGTAATGTTAATAGTAGCATCAATAGTTTATATTGATTTAAGATTAATATTAATGGAGATTGTCATAACAACATTATTGATATTACCTATTTTTTGGGCTTAAGTATTAGCACAAGTATTAATATTATTTTTTAGTATTAAAATTAATACTAGTATTTTTGTCTCGATTAAAATTTTGCATGCCTTACCTGTAATGTTTAGTACTTTTCAAATTCATTTTCTTCTCCTGTGAGTCTACAACATACCATCACAAACACAAGGCACTAAATATTAAAGAGATTTACTTTTGTTAATAATATTCTCTCTAAAATTCTTTGAATGATATTTTATGTTTCCTCGTGATTGATTACTAAGCCATTAAAATTGAATACAGTAATATCAAATAATTAACATGGTGGTTGTTCTTATTCTAATTTTTTTTTTTGCAAAAATGGACAATTCCATTATAATTTTATTAATAATAAACTACTTCAGAAAGGCTCCAGGAGGAAAGAAGTAGAAAGAAAACCTCCCATATTTTCCAACATATTAAGAAAAGATACAATAATTAAGCAAAACATCCGTCACCTTACAAACACGGGAGAAGCAATGAGGTGAAAACCCCATAATCCACACCAAACTACCTAACTAAAACCCGCTATGCATACCGATTGCACTACTATTGTAGATATGTACCCCCTAGAATGCAAAAAACCAGTGAAAGGGATATCTATACATAAATAGAAATGGCCCTATTCGAATTAATACCTGAGAACCCAACCGAAGGAAACCCAAAACATACCCCCAAAAACTAAAAAGTAACTAAGAAGCATATCAACCCTTGGGCTTAAATAAGCCATGACAGTGGCAGGGACACCTGCAATTGTGTCAAGATGACACATAATCTGGAGTGGCTAACTGGGAGTCTACAGGCGCATTGACATGTGGTGGGAGGGAGCATCCCCTGTGTTGTCTTGGGAGAAATCCATAATATCAACAATGCTATCAAAAAGAGTGTATGTGTCTACCAGTGTAGATGCTGGGATAAATTTGACCAGGGACATCATGCTCTACCTGAAGGAAGCCGAATCCCTATCTGTCATGCAAAGTTTGAAAGTGTCGTACAACTTGACATAAGCTATATCTTTATCCATCCTATTCTAAATTTATGGTTCAAACTTATCTTATCTTTTTTTGTTTGTCATTCTATTCTTTTTAATTCTTATTATGGGTAGGTATAAATTACATTGCACTCAAGTAATTTTACTTTAAGATCAAATTTAAATTACTCTATTATATGAATAATTCATTATCAGAGGAGTGGGGTTTTCTTCATGCACATTAGATTTCTACACCATCATTTGACTACACCAAAAATAGTGGAGAAGTTTCCTAATATTCATGTCTAGGGTAGATTCCCAAGACTATGTAGCCTCCAAAGTTAGGACTCTTGAAATAACAAAAGGAACCCTTATTTTTTGTGTTAAATGTTAGGCCTACTTATCACACATTCTAAATGCACTAGAATTTGGTCCTAACTATTCTTAAATGGATTGTCATGTCTATTTAAAAAAAATACAATTAAACCATTTTGGAGAGGAGGTTCCCAATTACTCTACCCACATAAACTACATTAGACACAATTTTGACTCTGAAAATCCTAATAATAAAGTTGGGATTGGATAGAATAAATAAGATGGAAAATGGGAGAATATTCATAAACTCCTCAAAGTTGTGTAGATGCATATGTATGCTAAAACCCCCTTTTAAGTGTTTTGCAATTATTGATGAAAGTTAGCATGAGAGAGAGGGAAGGAATGTAGGGGTAGCACCATGAACATAGAGTATTGCAATGAAAGAGTAAAAGACTCGTTAAGACTAATTAAGAAGGAGGAGAGGGAGAAAGTGTGTTATTTCTAGAGAAAAAAATGAAAGTCTTGAGGTGAGAGCTCACTACTCATGAGACGTAGAGAGTGGGCGGCCATGCAAGTGATGTGAGTCACTCAACCAAAAGGAGAGAGGTGGTGCACAATTATTTCCATCCTTTTCTTTTCCCTTCCCTATGCTTCTCTTTTGCCATATAAAGATGGGATGCTTGTGGTGTGGGTTGTAGATGAGTAGAAAAGTCACTTATATATGGAGATAGACACAAATATGTGTGATTGTGTCTATTTATAAATAGACACTCATATATGTGCACATGTGTGTGCCCATGTTTTTATATATGTACACACACATCTATCTATCTTTCTATATATGACATGTTAGACTTACTCAAAGAATAATATATTATTATGTTGATTTCTATGATAAGAAATGATTCAGTTATTAAACAATATTAAATCTTACATATAATTTCAAAACTACTACTACAAACTATGATTTCATTCAAATACATTCCTTCTAGCATAATATGCTCGACATGGAGCACTTTATAGCCTCACATTCTTGCAGGTATCATTTAAAATTAAAAAAAAATCATATCAAGGTATCTGAACCAAGCTAGGTATAAAATACCTGCAAGAATCAAGTCTAAAACAATAATATGTGATTTATTTTAAATTTGATCAAGTGGATAAAAAATTATTAAGAAAATTGTATACATATGTCTCTAAGAACTATGGAGACACTGGTAAAGAAAATTAAACTTTACGATGTTAATATTGTCCAAAATTTGAAAAAATTGAATCATTAGAAATCTTAGAAGATGTAAGAAATTATGGTGGTGATTTTAGAAAATACCCACTTGATGGTGTGTAAACCTAATGACGAGGAAGTTGAGAAACCTTTTCTAAATTTAAAAAAAAAAAGTGAAAAGAGAGGGAAATGGATGCAAATGAAACTCAAAAGACCAAAATTTTTTATCCAATCCTATTAACTAGCCCTATTCGTATCTTTCAAGTTTACCAAACCTAATCCTAATTAGGTTGTTTAAATTTAAATTAATGCAATTGTGTTAGGGATGTTGTCTAGTTTTTTTGGTGGGTGACCACTTTTTTGCACACCATCTTGATGCACTTACCCTTATTTATGAAAACATTTACATGATGAAGTGAATAAAATACAACACATAATTTAATGGAAATTTGCTTCAAATTATCATCATGGCGAATATCTTCCTATAAAAAAAAAGGAAAGAGGCCTTCTTCATATGATCAAGTAAACTTTGATTAAGGGAACAAAGAAGATAAAAATGAATGGGAATACTCTTATCATTGCGGAAGTGATTCAAAATAATAATATGATAATTGAAAATGCTACCAAAATTTTCCATCAAGAGTCACATACCATATAATCACCTCAGTAACATCCTTCCATCGCTTCGGAATGGAAAGGTGATCATAACCCCCATCAGTAGTTTTATGAGCTTTCTCTTTCTCGTCTGCGAGGAAAAAAAGGGCCACTACCTCATTGTTAGAAAAAATACATAAAATGAAATGAAATATAAGAATGAATCCAAGAGAGTGAAGCAAGGAAATTTATTACACATGAATGAATTTTGAAACAAGAACAATCAACAATAGCAATGAGAAGCTCCAAGCTCAACACCAAGACAATATTTTTGAAAGGGGGAAACTAAGAAAAACCCCTTGTACATAAGAGAGAGAGAGAGAGAGAGAGAGAGAGAGAGAGAGAGAGAGATCATTACAATATTGCAAGAATGAGAATGAGAGAAGAGAGAAGAAATTCAACTTGTGAGAACCAACTTAGAACCAAGTGAGAACCCTAGAACCATGAGAAGTGTGTGAGAACCATCTCTTAAGTAGAGACGAGTGGAGGATTTTTCATGTAAATCCCATACTCTATGTGTTCCACATTTACATTTGGTGTGTGTCATGTGGAGGAATCCTCTTAAGGAGGAATATCTAATTTCCTTATTAAAGGAAATACAAATAATATGACATGTCCTTGGTATATATTTTAATTACATAGTTACCAAGGAAAGATTAATTCTAACATCCCCTTTTAATCTTTACTTGGGGAGATGAGATCAATAGGAATCACACCCAAATGTTTACAATGATTTTGATATTTTTCTTTTGAAAGAGTCTTTAGTATATTGTTGACAGCTTGATCATCATATATTTCTTCAACTGGATCAGTGGAGCTTGAATGGTACATAGAAATGTTTGCTAAGTGGATAGCACTTTGACAATACAAAGATGTAATTTCTTGTGGAGGGGGCCCCAAATCTTCAAGTGACCATTGAGAGTCTTGAGATGCATTTATGCATTCTGAATATTTATTTCTAGTAGAGAATAGAGGTGGAGCATGATCAACACCTGGGCCTGCAATAAGGAAAGAAATAGCAGTAGAGCACCCATCATTGGGATCACCTAGTGCTGAATCAATAACACTTTGGAAAGCAAAACCATATTGTAAATCATCAATCATATAATCAGGAATGAAATCTTCAGTTGCATAAAAACAATTTGTAACATATTTATCATAATATGAAACATCAAGAGGAGGAGAGCTACCATCATTAACCTCCAAAATAAAAATAGGATTATTACCATCAGTATGAATTTCATATTGAGTAATTCACATATCTTGCAAAGTAACATTAAGAAAGTTAGAGATAATTTCCTCTTCTTGTTATAGAATATCATCAACATGAGAGAAAGGATCATCAAATTGCATTGCATCATAAGGAGAGAGCATATAATCATTTTGAATAGGAAGATAGTAATCGAGAGGGTTATTCCAAGAGTATCCTTCATCATAATATTCATCCAAAATAGTAGTATCATCATAGTGAGAATTAGACATCCCATAACGAATAGAAAAATCTTCACGAGTGTTATGATTATGAGAATTTTGAGTATTAGGATTACACGATTTCTCATGTTTAAGTTTCTTAAAACAAGTATTGATCACATGACCATCTTTCCCACAATAATTATAATTAGGTCTATTATAATTTTTGTGATAACCATTATTATGATTATGATTATTTGATCTATTATTATGAGATCTAGACATGAAAGCATGTTCAGTAGATTTGATTGAGCCAAATTGAATTAACTTAGCCTCTTCTTAACATAAAATTTGTTGAAAGATAGCATAATTTAATTGAGATGCTATCAAAGAAAGAGATAATTGAGAATGAATATTAGTTATAAATTACTGAAATTGTCTAGGAAGACATTTTTTAAAATGATACGAATTAAACAAATTTCAGACAAAGTAACTCCTAAACTAGTTAATTGACTTCAAAATGAATCAAACTTAAGTAAAAAATATCCATAGTTGAGAAATCTGTATACCTGAGATCCTCCAATTGATCTTCGAGTTGAATCTTTCAAGATTTAGTTGCACTGATGAAGGTGTTTTTCAAAATAGTCCATGTTGCATGTGCTTTAGTACAATGGGAAATTAATACATATAAATCAAGATGCAAAGAAATGCCAATAAGGCCTAAATCCTCATCATTTTTCTCATTCCAAGTATCAATGTATGCCTTAGAAGCAGTAGTAGAGGGAACAAAGGCCGCACTAGTTTCCACATCAAGATTATGTTTAAAGCAAAAAATAAAGGTTATATGAGACTTCCAAGTGTGATAATTGGAACTTGTTAATTTAATTTCTAGAATTAAAATTAACATAATGAATTAAAATAAACTTAAATACAAGTTGTAGTATACAATAATGGATCTAAAAAATTAGTTTAACATGAATTGTAAATACCAATATGCCAAAAAAAAATTTTAAAGTGATTAAAGAAATTTTAATGACAATTAAATACTAAAATAGCTATAGAATTGAGTTTATATTGATAAAATAGAAGTGGGTTTAAGACGATTTTGAAAAATATGAAGTGAGAGTAAATGTATAACAGTTTAACTTTTTTGTTAAAAATTTAAAATTAATGAAAAATTAAACTTCAAGAATTAAAACGATTAAACAAATATGAAAGGTAAATGATTTAACTAATATTAGAGTAGAATAAACCTGCAAAAACCATATTATAATAATATGTAATATTAACAAAGACATATGAGCCCTTTAAAAATAAAAGTAGTGCCAAATGGAAAGATTCCTGAATTTAAATGCTAAAATAAGACAACGATGGATAGGATTAAACTATACAAGAATAATAATCTGAACAATTTAAAAATGTTACTATAATGATGAGTCCTACAGAAATAAAATAATGATTAATATGCAAAAAAGACAGGGAAGGAGAGTTGGGCAATGAATCCCACACTGTCAACACTCAATGAGTAGGGAATCCCATGCAAGGGAGTCAAAGAGCAGGTGAGACTGTGAAACAAAGGAGCCTGTGAGGGAGAGAGGGTATAGAAGCACCCAAAAAACTCCAAATGATGCGCTAGGGGTTAGCAGGCTACGCTGAATGGGAAGGAGGGGAGGAGATGTTGCGCAAGGAGTAGCAGAAGGAAGTTTAATGCAGCACAATGAAAGATAAAAACAAAACCAAAGTTTAATGACGTGCTAAGAATAATGAGTGTATACTGTGCAATGTAAATGTATGGGATGCTAGTGCAGCGTTAACTCTGATGTTGTGCAGAAGAAGACATAGAACTATTGGGTGCCGGCAAGAAGTTGAGTCCACTTTTTGGGCAAAAAGTGGAAGTGTTTTCCTTGTTTTTCAAATTGTTTGTCAATTGATGTCAAAATTTGAGGCACTTAGAGATTGAATATAAAAAAACTCTACTAAAAGAAAATGTAGTGCTCAGAGTCTATTTTTCAAATATGTAGTTTATTTAAATACCCACATGGTAGAAAATATATTTAGTAGGCATGTTTAAAAACCTATTTTTCAAAATGCCTATTTCAGGACCATACCCCGCATGTGTACGACTACCCTATTTTGAAGTAAATAAATGAATTTTTCTAAATCCTTTTGGGGGAAGGTACCTAACACATCAAAGATTGGTCAGAATATTTTTTCTTTTTTTTTAATTGAATATATTTTTTTTAATTAATTTTTAATTGACTATAAAGTACATTTTCAAAACCTCTCGTGTATGACCACCATAATTTGATGAAAATTTTACTTTTTTGAAAATTTTACTTTTTATTTTGAATAGAATTCTATGTAGATTGGTCACATATAATTCATTTTTTCAAAATCCTAAAATCAAAAAAGTTATTAAAGTTTTACTGAACCTTGCTATTTTAAGTTTAGGTACCACTTTTGATTAATAAATATTGTAAAAATAGTAAAATTTATCATATCACTATAAAATTTATAATTTTAAAATCTAGACAGTAAGATCTCTAATGTGTTTTAATTTCATCAAAAAATTCAATTAGGAAGACCCTCAAAAAATTATGGTAAGACAGAAATCTGGTGTTCAAATGCCTTAGCCATTATTTTGGAGGTCCAAGCATAGGCTTGGTCCCACCAAACCTATCCCGAATTGAAATCCAATGCAAATGGTGGTTTGGTAAATTCAAATTTTAAAAAATGGGCACACGTTTAAAAATATGTACCCATTTCTTAAATGTAATAAATCGGCATAAAAAATGAGTTTTAAAAAATAAAAATAAAAAAATTTAAAAAATGGGCACCCGTTTTGAAAAAAAATGGGTACCCGTTTTGTAAAACGGGCACCCATTTTTTGAATTTTGGATCGAGTGTCCGAGCCTAAGATGGGTGCCCATTTTTTCAAAATGGGTGAAACGGGTACCTATTTTTTGAATTTTGGATCGGGTGTCTGAGCCTAAGACGGGTGCCCATTTTTTCAAAATGGGTGCCCATTTCTAGCGGTAGTTTTCAAGCCCACAAGACTTCCGCGGAATTGGCACCCAGCTTCTTGCACTTACCCTATTAATTATAAGTATTAAGGAGTTGTGCGAAGAATAATTAAGTATAGAGGAGTTGCACAGAAGTATTAAAGAGCTACACTAAGAAGAATAAAGGAGTTGCGCAGAAGATGTGAAAAAGAGCTATGCTTAGTATAGATTAGATATGAATAAAATTTCATGGCTGCATAAAGAAAGGATATGATAATAATAAAAGTTGCGCTAGAAGTGAAAGGTTAAAAGCACTGAGACAAAGAAAAATATAAGTTGCACAATGAATGACTATAAATGACTATAGCAATGAATATTTAATAACAAGGCTGCATAAGATATGAAAATAATGGAAAAGTGATGTTAGAGAAGAAGACATGCAAATTACAGGGGGCACAACTTTTAAATCAACAGTTGGATTGATCCAATTTTTGGATATGTTTTACAAAACCCAATTATGTAGAACTCCACAGAAGCGATTGACCAAATAATCTATAGTGTGAAAGGTATGAATGACAAAGTGAAGGTCTATAAAACTATCTTCAAAATGAAACACAGAGAAATGTTAAATGGTTTGCATAAAAGAAAAACTATAATATGAGAGATTACAAAAATAGAAATAACTACATAAAAATATATTTAAAATCAGCACAATAAATATATAAAAATATGCAGATGATAAATAGAAGAATAACATTAGCAAGATCTGTAAACCAGATATATGTAACCCTGCAATAAAAGGTTAGATATCTAGATATAAATATCGATTTAATGATGAAAAATAGGAAATTCTAATTATAAATCCCTTGATGTTTCCCAACAGAGGGTATGTTAGAACTTTAAAAAGAATAGATGAATAAACTATAAAAACTAGGTTTGGCTATGAACCAGCCAAACCCAAAAAAAAATTCAAAAAATCTGCAACAAGAGTTAGATCGAGAAATCCTGCAAACACTCAAAGAAGGATTAGTGGCTCTGATACCATGTTATAAAAAATACATAAAATGAAATGAAATACAAGAATTAATCCAAGAGAGTGAAGCAAGGAAATGTATTACCAATGAATGAATGTTGAAACAAGAACAATCAACAGTAGCAATGAGAAGCTCCAAGCTCAACACCAAGACAATGTTTTTGAAAGGGAAAAACTAATAAAAAACCCCTTTTGCATAAATATGAATGATGCAAGAAGCAGAGAGAGAGAGAGAGAGAGAGAGAGAGAGAGAGAGAGAGAGAGAGCA
>MU226795.1:118178-150265 GCA_018584345.1 Thuja plicata | reverse complement strand
AAAAATTATGAATTACCATAACATTCCATGTGTGAGATGGAACCTCAATTCTATGAAATGGAAAGGAAAGGAAAAGTTGACATTCCATTTTCTTAATTAAGAATATGTATTAATGTGACCTTTATTTTTATTTTAGAGTATAGAAATATTTGGCACACTAATTCCATTACTTCAGGTAGTTTTACTTTGTTAGACTATCTCTAGCTGGGTTGGGTATCTTTCATGGCAGGAAAGATTCTGGGGAAGTGTCACAGCTTCGTGGTAGGGTGGAAATGCACTCCCACAATATTCTCTCCCTAGCTGACTTTTGTGAAGAGGTTTCTAAAGCACTTTTTAGAAAGGACATTACTTATAGTGCTATATGCATCTGGTATTCGACATGGTGGTATTTCTCGACTTTGAGGTTTACTTTTATTTTTATGAAATGAAAGACCGTATTTGAAGCTAAAATTAATCTTTTACTTTATGTCTTGACAGTTGATCGAAAATCTATTGAGTTGTTATCTTGACATGAAAGTTTATTTTTACTTGTATTAGATGCGACATCTCTCATTGTGATTTCTTAGGACACTCGACATATGGTCAACGTTTCGCTTGTCTTGAGCAAAGGTATGCTTATGTTTTCGATAGATATGGTCATAATTGTATTTATGTTCTTTCTATTTAATAGGGAATCTATTGATATATTGTCGACTTATGTAATCGACCATTGACTTGTTGACCGACTCCCTTAAATTATGGGTTTTAATGATGTGGCTTTTAGTGTCAAACTTTCAGTCTTTACATATGGTATCAGAGCTCTGGGTTCCATACTAGGGCCTTGAGTTCACTATGCTTAGTTGCAACCCATAGTCGCATAAATTGAGAGTTGATTAATGCTTGGTCTAAGAACGTAATTGTGGTTCCCTAGATTGACTAGAGTGTCTTTCAATTTCAATTATCTTGCACATACCCAAATGATAGGGTATTCTTTGTTTGATGGGAAAATGACACTTGAGGAAAAATATTTCTTATGTGTGTGAAATCTTTTGAATGTCTCTATTTTCTCTTGAATTATGAATGTTTGAAATAGTTCTATGAGCTTGACAACTATCTACCTTGAGAGGTGTGATTGCTTCCTATTGTAAATGTTAGAATATATGAAACATTATGAGGTACATTATGTGTGGGATACACTTAGAAATATAATGCCTTTTTCTTTACATTACTGAAGGAAAGAAAGAAGATACAAATTTTATGAGATATTGCGTAGACAAATAATGTTCGGTTTTGCACTAAAGGTATGAGTGCTTTCTAGAATTTAAGACTTGGTTTGTGATAACTGTTGGAAATATGTAATTCTTGTAAGGTATATTTACAAGTGTTATGAAAGGATTTTTAATACTAGAAGCTTATGAAATTCTTGGGAAGAATAATTCAACATGTTTTTAATTGAAACATAAATTCATAGGAAATTTGTGAAAATATATTATTATGTCTTACCGTGCCTAGCATGATATTTCAAAAGAAAAGAGAGAATTGACAATCCATGTGGGTTGGATTTAGTGGATAAAGCAATCATGTTAAAGGTAATTGAATGTGCTATTACATGATGATGTAAATTTTGAGATTTATAAATTGATGTTTTATTTTGAAATCTAATGAATTTTGGAATGTGCTATTACATGATGATGTGAAGGACTAGCTTGAAATTTTAAGTTTCTCTTGTGACCACCTAGCCATTAATTTTGAGTTTTTCAATTAACTATGATTTTGTTCACAATTACTCCTTGATTTTTCTTATGACCATTGAGGGTCTGAATTGAAATTTGCAACTTGAAATATTATAATCTTAGGGTGGCTAGAATATGTGTTTTATGTTGCTAGTCCTATGATGTGGAGTGATGTCATCTGTCATGTTCAACATACAACATTGACAAATTGAAAAGGAGTAGATTGCAAAGAACACACCATCCCTAATCTTGCATTCATATTTTACTTGGAATATGTTTCAACTATTATGAAATGATCAAATTGAATTGACATCCAAAAAGGTTGTGTATATTAGAAATACATTTGATGAATCAATTAATATTGGTTGATATTATTTGATGTGAGTTTTGATGCTATGAGGAGCATTGCATGGATACTCAAGAAATGATGGAATCCATAGGAAATACATCCTTTTGACATTAATGTGATATTACTAGCACATGGGTGATTATAATTGAGACCTTGCATGAAATTATTATGAGGTGATTGAAAATGTATGTATTGGTTGATACATTTCATGAGCGACGAGTAGGTCGCCATCTTTTTATGAAAAGGGATAGAATTATTTGGTTATGAAGCACTATTGGTGTTTTTGACAGAATGGTCAACACCTCCTTCTTGTATGTGTATTTTTTTTAGTTGATTGGATGGTTCAAAATATGTGATTGCCTATGATGAATGATATTTTTCATGATGAAGGGCATAATTCTTTTGCTTAATTAATTGATGTATGAATTACAAGAAAAGAAAATTATATGAAAAGCATGAATTGCATCTCTTTTCGTATTCTATGTATGAGAATTGAAAAGCTTACCTTTAGGTGAGGGGTGCCGAATGTGGAAAAATAGGGAAGGGTAGAAAAGGGATATGTTCCTCTACCTACCAGTGTTCATTCCTGGTGACAAAAAGATGCTTTGGCCAAAGCCTGTTTGCATATGTTTTCATAAATATGCTTCCCATGTTCCATCTCCCTACCACATCCATGATTAGTTCTACTTAGACATATGTGGAAAGTAGATAGTTTCATGGTTGCACCAGATACCCCCTGCCTTTTATTTTTGGGCAATGTAGGGTTGGGAACTCTACGAGTAGGTAGAATCCCAAGGAAGTGTAAGGCTTTGTGGATAGAATGGACAAGTGTCTGAGCCACATTCCTATCTCAAGATTTGCAGATGGACGACTGACTGTCCAATGGCATAGGAGACATGGACTTATAGAAGGAAAAATGTCCAATTACTTTTAAGTTTCTTATTTCATGATTAAATTTCATGGTTATGTTTTTGGATGCATTTTTATAGATGTATAACATACATGGATGTGTTGATTTTATGTGTTAATTTTATATGGTGATGAACTGTCATGATTTATTTGGATGCTTATGTTAGATGAAGCACACTTGCAGTACATTGATGGAAATGTGAATACTTATACATATTAAGATGTGAATATTGTTGTGACAAGATGGGCATGAGAGCCTAGGTCACATAAATGGAAAAATGGATCCTCTAACCTTTTCAGGTGATTTCTGAGGATGCATGAAAGATTTTCTCACCTATTAAGTACCACATGTTAGAAGGTACATATGAATGATTTATTTACTTATGATCAAGTTAAGTTTTAGAACTTAATTGTTGAACATTTGCAGTATTCCAATTCTTATCTTTATTCTGGAATATTTGCCATTGGAAATTATCTTCCATGAAAAATTGTAATTGATTGAACTAAAAATATGATCAGTGCCTACATACAAGTATGACAGGAATTTGAAATGAAGTACTCAATCCATTGATTATGTCGGCATGATGCCAAGGTATGGTAAGCAACACAGGTACGTGTGTGCTCTTTTGACAATTGAAGGTATTATACAGATTTGTGACTAAAAGCATTAGGATGAAGGAATTCTATATCTTGATTATGTTGAAAACATGCACTAATACTTTGATGTTGTTCCTATGTATGCACAGATGGAACGACACATTATGATAGCAGGGGAATATTGTTGGAGAGAGGTAACTCTAACCTTGTAAAACTGTAAGGTAGTAATGGAATTCACATACACACATTTAAAATGATCTTGAAATGATCTTTGAAACGCAATATGTTTGTTTCTTTAAGTGTGTTTACTTCAAAAGGATTGTTCTATAAGAGTGCATGTTGATTTTTCTAGAATACTTTTCAATGGAATTTTTGACTTCCTTAAACAATTGAATTTAAATCTTATTGATTCTATGCAACAAAAATAGAAACTGGTTACATGCATTGTATGGAATATTTTGAAAATGGAAGATTATTAATCATGTAAATTTTGATTTTCTTCATTTTTCCTCCAATATGCTTGTCAATTTGGATCAATGCATTGGGACGATGCATTTTAAGGGGGGAAGGATGTCACAACCCACTTTCTTCCTTACCGATAATTTAGCGGAAACTTTAATTTTTAACATAGAGAGTGGTTGCTAATTAATAGGAAGTAATTTATTGTGGTCATGAAGATTATCGTGATTAGTGGAGGTGGAAACTGAGTTCAGTTAGGCAGGAATCTTCTTGCATGATCGACAGCTCCTTCTAGTTCTTCTTGAGAGTTTTCATTGGTTTTTATAGTATTGAGGTCCTTAGTTTCTGGAGAGTTTACCAATATAGATTGGCTGTAGTCTTCTTTATTGTCGGCAGTCTTTGTATCCGGATAAAAAGAGCCCATACAATCAAGCTTCCTTGGCTTGGAATCACACACTTTGTAGTTTTACAGAACGTATAGCCTCTCCTTTAGCATGTGCCCTTTAACAATTTGGTGGTTCATTAGCAGATCCAACATTTTGTGGATAATGGATGGTTGTCTACTTTATTTGTATGGTGCAAGTGTTTATTATGAACTATGGGAAAAGTGGGCAAGGAAGGGTAACTGCGAGGTGGTGGTCTGCAACTTTGAAAAGAAACAGAAAGTTTGATCCTGTACGTGGACAGGCAAAGAAGACTTCGAATATTTCCTACTTGCACATTCCAGGTTCTTTTCTTTGTGATGTATTACCACTGTTGTATGAAACATAAATTACAATCAGTAAATATCATTTCCTTATAAACAAAATCCATAGATGTGCTTGTTTTTGAGAGATAGGGAGACTCCAGTTACAGTCTGTAGGCAAATGTAGCCGCATCTTGGGAATCTTTATATTGTTACTGCAGGTCTTTGGTAGTTGATTGTTTTGCATGTTTTTTTTTATATATACTTCAACTCTTTGCATGCATAGCATTTCACTGTGTTAGCATGTACATACAATGAAACTGCTGGTGTATTGGACCGTAACTGCGTAGAACCATTGCTATGTCATTTTTGTTCAGACATTCTCTGTGCATTCTCTCCTTACCCGCAAACTGTGCCTAGTTTTCTTTAGGAGCGAAGGCTTGCGTGCTGTTCTTGGCCCATTTTAGAGGAACTCTATGCACATTGGTGCAGCTGTGAGGCAAGGAGGATTGACATAATTTAATCCTTATCCTAGCTGTATTATCTCTAATTCTTTACAAGTCCTTCTCTGCGATATTGCTTTGAATCTGTGGGATAGTGAATCAGTATTTCAGATGTTCACAGCATGCATTATTTCAATATAAATAAGGTCATGTTTCATGCCATACAAGTTCCCGTTCATGTGCTTTCATAAATCATGTAGGTTATATTGATTACTTAAAAAATGTTTTGGGCTTTCACGCTGTGCAATTTTCTCGAGTGAGCAATATTTTAGGCTCTCACATTGCAATTTTCTGCAAATATGATTCCTTGCAATTTAAACTTTAATTTGTTCATTTAGGATTTATATGCCTTTGTGCAATATTATTTTGAGGGTCTCCTAAATTTGTTAATCTAAATTCTCCCCTTCTCATGGCCTGTGTAAGCTTTAATCACTCACTAAATCCAGTCATTTTAATATGCCTATATAATTTAGCGTATTTTGTTGTCATATAGTTCAAGATCTCACTGTCGAACTCTTGGGAAGTAACTCTGAAACTATCGGGGAAGACACCCAACCAGAAACTATAATGATTTTTTTGTCTATATAAAGGCCTCTGGTTGAGAATGATATAGTGGAAGAAGAAGATTGGATTTTTGAATATACAGGAGTTAATACAGTGTGGGAGTCGGGGAAGAGAGGGAAGAAGAATTTTAGTAAAAGCATGAGGAATTCAAGTGTGGGATCGACATGGGGAGTGGAAGATGTGATTGTGAGGCTTAGCTCTGGATCAGAGAGACAGAGAATTAATGATGACGAAGAAGCTCTTCAATGGGCAGTTCTTGAGAAGCTGCCCACTTATGACAGGCTCAGAACTGCTATTATGTAGAGTGTTGCTAAGGAAAATGATGAGAAGCTTCACAAGGAAGTGGATGTTCATAATCTCAGCTTCACTCAAAGACATATGTTCATTGAACGTCTCTTCAGAGTTGTAGAGGAAGAAAATGAAAAGTTTCTATGGAAGCTAAGAAATCATATTGACAGGCAACCCGTTCATTTCCGCTCTGGGTAGATAAAATGGGATTGGTTTCATTTTCTCTTGCGAAAGGGTTACCTTGAGAAATTCTAATTTTGGGTTCATGTTAGATGGCGTTCCTCATCTCTTAGATTGGCTGCCCAACATAACAATAAGAATCCATTATTTCTTTCTATAAAATGCTTTCCCTATATCATCTTTAGAGTTTATTTGTAGCAAGATATTTGCAATGTTTTGAAAATTATGTATGAAACAAAGCTAGGAACTTTAAGGTGTTATCAAAGAAAATATGGTTGCTTCATTTTTCATATCTTTGATGTACTTTTTGAATATCCAAGATAACAATATAGTACTCATGATCATATTAAGGAGAGCTTTTTTACCTTACTTGTTTATATTAAGATGTGTGGATAGATATAAACTTTTCCATGATGATCATTGTATGTAATGACGTCTTTGTGAAAAATTATGAATTACCATAACATTCCATGTGTGAGATGGAACCTCAATTCTATGAAATGGAAACGAAAGGAAAAGTTGACATTCTATTTTCTTAATTAAGAATATGTATCAAAGTGACCTTTATTTGTATTTTAGAGTATAGAAATATTTGGCACACTAATTCCATTACTTCAGGCAGTTTTACTTTGTTAGACTATTTCTAGCTAGGATGGGTATCTTTCATGTCAGGAAAGATTCCGGGGAAGTGTCACAGCTTTGTGGTAGGGTGGAAACGCACTCCCACAATATTCTCGCCCTAGCTGACTTTTGTGAACAGGTTTCTGAAGCACTTTTCAGAAAGGACATTACTTATAGTGCTATATGCATTTGGTATTCGACATGGTGGTATTTCTCGACTTTGAGGTTTACTTTTATTTTTATGAAATGAAAGACCATATTTGAAGCTAAAATTAATCTTTTACTTTATGTCTTGACAGTTGGTCGAAAACCTATTGAGTTGTTATCTTGACATGAAAGTTTATTTTTACTTGTATTTGATGCGACATCTCTCATTGTGATTTCTTAGGACACTCGACATATGGTCGACGTTTCGCTTGTCTTGAGCAAAGGTATGCTTATGTTTTCGACAGATATGGTCATAATTATATTTATGTTCTTTCTATTTAATAGGGAATCTATTGATATCTTGTCGACTTATGTAATTGACCATTGACTTGTTGACCGACTCCCTTAAATTATGGGTTTTAATGATGTGGCTTTTAGTGTCGAACTTTCAGTCTTTACACCTTTCAGGAATTGTAGTATTTCTTGTTTTCTCTTTCAATGCTTCTTTCCCAAACGCCATTTCAAATCCTTTCAAATCAGCCATAATCATCTCTTTTAGACCGTATGTTAATTTTTTTTTGTAATAGAGGTGAGAATCACATAGTAAGACACTATTAAACAAGGTCACAAAGCCCTCATTACTGTCAGGCTTGGACGACGAAGTATTTAAATATCACAAAGAAGAGACAAATTTGAGGAGTTAAATATTTATTTTTCCGCCACATATCTCTATCTTTCTTTGAAATTATCTTTCTAAGCAACCCACACAAATGTGACAACCATTTCTATACGTTTAGATGATACTAAAACTCAACATTTGCACATTCAATGAATGAATTCTATAAATACATTTATAAATGACCTACACAATCTACAAAGACCAAGAAGAAAAAGAGGAGAAAAGAGTTTCCAATCAGCCATGGATACGAAGGAGAACGGTTTACATCTTCTTGGAATGCTCGGAATATTAGGAGAGGTCTTCAGAATCATTCGCTCTCAAGCCAAATCACTGCTAGTAATCACTCTGGTGTCGATTGCCCCTCCTGTTTTAATAACACTGACAAACATTTGGGGAGCCGAGTTTCTTCTCTCTATAGTGTATTCCGAGGAATCTAACATCGACGAAAATGTTATGTACATACTTGGTTGGATGGAGTTTCTAGTAGTGGAAGTTGTATGGGCAACTTTTTTTTATTTGGGGCTGATTCCCTCCATAACAGCGGTTGTGTACACTGTGGCCGGCATTTACAATGGGGAGCAGGAAAACTCCATCGCATCGCTTCCCATCGTGTGGAAACGGCTGCTCATAACTTGCCTGGGGTATTTTGTTATGAGCTTGTTGCTTGTTTTGGGTTTTGGTCTCGTTCTATTGCTCTCATGTTGGATAGGGTTCCTTGTTCCGTTTGTGATTGGTCTGGCGGTGTTCGGGTGCGTGGGAATGTCCATGACAATGGTGTGGCATTCAAGTATTGTGGTGAGTGTTATGGAGGAGGAATATTATGGATGGGCGGGCATGAAGAGGAGCCTCCATCTCATTCATGGAAAGCGGACTACAACGTGGGGGCTCTTTATGTTTTTGATTGTAATCGTTGGTCTATTCAATTTTGCAGTGATTATGGGGAATTTTAGTTTTGGGGGCTTCGCGGCCACGATATTGTATGCAGTAGTCTATGTATTGTTGGCGTCTACAATTACTTTAATGTGGGAGGTGACGCAGAGCGTCCTTTACTTTGTGTGCAAAGCTCACCACAGGGACAGCATAGATGAAGGGCTTTCTTTGGAGGCCTACCCACAAATCCAACAAGCACTATCAACCGCTGGCGAAAATTGGAACCTTGAAATAAACAGCAATAACACGGGCGGGCCGAAGTTTCTTACCAGTTAGCTATTTTCGTTTACTTAGTATGCAATATAATAAAAAAATGTTAGTGCGTTTGGCTTCAGTATACAAGCGTGCTAATAGATTATCAATTGGTTGTTTAGTTCATGTGTAATAAACTATGGGGTATTGTAAATAATCATGGATTGTAGAAAACATGGATATTTATTGCTTAGTTTGAAGAAAGAAGTCGGTATGGAGCTTGTAAATGAAATTAATGTAAAAAATCATTTCATGTTACAGGCAGATTAGAGAAGTTGAAGGTAGTTCTTGTCATTACTTCAATATAATCGCTGATACTTCTATACTAATGTAAAAAAAATTGAAGTCACACAAACCCTTCCAACTTCTATATAGATAACAGAGAATAACTCCTGCCAAGTTATATAGATAAAAGACGACAATTCTTTTCCATTCTAAAGGTTCCCAAAAATATCCTTTAAGGAATCCAAGGTATCCTCACAACTTTTCTCTGGTCTGAAAATGTTAAGGAAAGGGCCAAAGTTCCACTCCGTGCATGAAGTAAATTTTTTATTCCCAAAAACTTGTGTGGATCAGCCATTAGAAATTTGACAGACCAAAACTATGCAATGGGAGCTAAGCTAATCTCGTGATTATACATGAAACCTTCCTTGAAAATGGTGCAAAATTATGCTTGAGAAACACATGATGAATGCGCTCCCAGAATGATTTTTTACTGCTGCTCCCCTTGCTGAGGGCTCCAAGATTTGAAAACTTAGCTGCTCGTGCAGAGATGTAGCTATTCCACATATCTCTTTGAAAATCCATAATGATGCAGTACCTAAATTTTGGGAGGACACTTGAAATGGTCAGTCCCCTCTCAACAAGCTATAAAATTAGTCAGCTCTAGCTTATAATTCTAAAATCAATTGGGGGTGTTAGAGTAAAAGACTATTTCATCTGGGGTATTTCTAGTATAATTCCCAGTATGCAACTAAAATCCATTAATTTTCTCCCAATCGCTAGTGAATTAAAGGAGGCATCCAATAAAGAGATGCAGCAGAGAAAGGTAATTATCTCAGACAAAGAGGATAAAATTATAGGGCTGAAATCTAAAACTGGAAACTAAACAATCAAATATGTGCATAATAGCACAATTCAGTCTTCACCAGGTCCTAATCAGGACAGTTGTGTTGGAATTCTTTTATCCTTCCTAAACTTGCTACTTTTACAAAGCTAGCTCTTCAAGATCAACAATGCCTTCCCTTGTGTTTTATGCAGGTATCCATTGGAAATTACTAATCATCTTCTCTTGTGTTGTGATTTCACACAATATCTCTGGAAATGACTTCAAGTTCAACTTAATTGGCATGCGCCATTGATAAAAAAAAAATGTACTTTCTCTTTTCTCAGAGCTGACCATCTCATTACAAGTCCTCACTCATTGCCTACATATGGGAGATAAGCACCTCAATTATGATTTGGAATATCTAGCAGAAAACGAATAATAGAATTTTCACAAAAAAAAAAACTCTTCAAAAGAGCAATTGATTTATGTAATTGAACGTGTGATTTCTGAAATTACGAGTCATATATGTAAAAACAATGATCACTAGAGAAGTTTCTCCTCATGGGATGAAGCTATTTTGATGAAAAGACATTTTCTTAAGCTACCTCTTTTACAGTAATGTCTATAAGGGAAAACTACCCAAAGCTATGAAAATGCACTATATGTTTTTTCTTTTACGATCGAGCCTCTACCATATACCATTAATTGACCTGTTCGTTATACTAACCATCCAAACCTAGGCTATTCCCCTAACTTGTACATTGGTGTTTTGATGACTCTTAACCAAGAACTAGTGCCTTGTAAGCACCGCTAATTCTCTAAAACCATTAGAGGAACTCAATCTAATGTGAATCCTAGTTGCCAACACGACCTATCCATCAGCATACTAAAAAATTATCATTCCAATAACTGAATTGTTTTTTATTCAAGGAAAAATGGTTTGAAGGGACTAGAAACCCTTAACATAACAAAAACATCTAGCTAGAAAGAACAAACGCTAACCACCGGCTAAACAAGAATGGCATCATTTTTACCTATCTAATTACCTAATTGCTAGTCCATGTAGATTCTTATAGAAATATAATGTATATAACTTGGATGTCACAAAAATCAGTGGAGCAGGAGCACACCTAACTCAAACCCCTAGCTCTTTATTTCTGGCATGTAGTGACTCTAGCCAAGTCAGGAGAGTTTGTGTGGACCTTAGAAGGTCATTTGTTTTTCCCTAAGATGTATATGACTAGATCAGTCCATGTCTAGATAGGCTTCTTAGTTGGTTTCCTTTAATTATGTGTTTGTGTGAGGTAGTTTGTAAGCCTCTGGAAATCCAACCAAGGCATCGGAAACCTTGGATAAGCTTCTTGGTATCACTGGCACTCGGCCTACACTGGTGCCTAGCAATTTGGCCTACATTGCCTAGCAACTCGGCCTACACTACCTAGCAGCTCAACCTACATTGCCTAGCAACTCGGCCTATACTGCCTAGTAGCTCGATCTACAGTGCCTAGCAGCTCGGCCTACATTGGTGCCTAGCAGCTTGGCCAATATTGGAGCTCGGTTTGCTTTACTGTTGCTCGGCAATCTTCAATCGTAACAACCCTTGAAAAGTGGATCTTGTCTTTTATGGACATTAGGGTTAGTGTAACGGTTCCTGAAGAGATTCTTGCGAATGAGTGGACCGTTAGGGTTGTTTCCTATGAGAGGATGATTACTAATAACATCAAAAGCCTTCATTTTAGAGATCTTAGAGAGTAGAGATTGAAGAAGAGGAGGAGCTATAGGAAAGTTAGAGATTGAAGAAGAGGAGGAGCTATAGGAAAGTTAGAGATTTGCAGATTATTATATTGTTTTGTTTTGTCTCTAGTAATGAGAAGTGACAGATTGTGTGTTTAGTATATATCAAGTTTATTTGTGGTTCCTTTTGCATGCAAGTAGCTTAGTTACTTTATTTTTTGTTTTGAAAGTTATTTGTTCTTCACCCATTTTGGGTTGTAAATAGTAATGGCCCCTCAAGATTCCTAAAAACATGGTAAGAATCATGTATTGGAATGGAACTCAAGAGGATCCCTTGTACATAGTTTCCTTTTTGTTTTTTGTAGGAGAAGAAACAACAAGGAGTATGGAGATCTTACCCTAGGCGAGCTTGGTAATAGTCCAGCTAGGGAAGAGGATGAAAGCAATGTTCAGAAAAAATTGAATAAGTGAGTAGCATGAATCTACTTGTGTAGGTTCAGCAAGAAGGAGAAGTTGAATAGCATCTTGATGGGGACTAAGTCTTGAACAGGAGATAAAGTTGATAGTGACTTACCTCAGATAGGGTTATCAACACCCTAAGAGATCTAGGAGAAAGATCTCAGAGTAGAGCCAAGTTGGTTCTATAGTAGCAACGAGACTTTTGTCCACATTAGATTGGTATCAGAGCCTAGATTGATTGGGCTTGTGGTAAATGTTTCAGCCAGTAGCATTAGTAGGTGAAAACAAGATGGTCACCCTTGCAGAGATTGCAAAGGAAGTATATGAGCAGAAGAGAGTGCTAGAGGATCAAAGGGAAAGGAGTAGACTTCTAGAAGAAGCCCTAGATAAGATGAAGGTAAAACTTCAAGAAGTTGTAGATGCAACTGAAAGAAAAGATGGAGATGAAGTCAGCAGCAGAGGGAAGCAGAAGGTTGATGAAGAAGACTTGATACTTGAACCAAACCCTCCAATGAATGATGAGCTATTTCTAAAAGCTCTTAGAGCTCTATGAGGAAAAATTCTTGAAGGAATTCCATTCTTTAATGAAAAAACAGACAATGAACTAGTTGTGGAATGGATAGAAGGTATTGAGAATCATTTTGAATGTGAGGGCATAACTGAAGCACAGAAGGTAAAAGTTGCAAAGTCAAGGCTAAGAGGTTCAACATTGACATGGTGGAAATACCTCCAAGAAGAGAGGGAGAATATGGGTAAGCATCCAATTTCAAATTGGAAGGCCATGTTAAATAAGGTAAAGGAGCAATACCTACCTGAGGATTATGAAATCTAGTTACACAAGAAAAGGAAGAGTTTGAAGCAGAAATATTTGGATGTGGATGCATATACTGAAGTATTCTAGAAGTTGTGCTTGATGTCAAGAGTCCAAGAGGATGAGACTATCAAGGTGACTAGGTATCTTGGAGGCCTAAAATGGAATATCCAAGAGGAAATTAGTTTATGGACTCCCACAACCGTTGATAAATGTTTCCAACTTGCATTGAAAGTGGAAGAGAAGAACAAAAATAAATCAGAATCAAACTTCAGAGGAAGATGAAGAGGTAGAGAAGGAAGAGGACAAGGAGGCTATGGTGGAAGGGGATCAGATTCAAGGCAGCAAGGTGAGAATAAGCTCACTGAAAATCAGGAAGGAAAATCAAATAGAGGAGGTTTCGACAAAGGTAGAGGCTCTAACACTAGTTGGAGAGGAAGGAGCAGCAACAATCAAGGAAGAGGAGCATCCTACTTTGTCACCATGAAATGCTATCACTACAATCAACTAGGGCATCTTTCCTATAGGTGTCATGAAAAGGGTTCTACTTCTCAAGGAGGTGAAAAGAGAGTTAACAATGTCCAAGAAGAATCAAGTTGCTGCAACAAGCCATCTAAGGTACCATTGGAATCAGAGGAAGGTAAGAACCTCATGATAAAGAGGACCTTAATTAGAGAGCCAAGAAAAGAAGAACCAAGCTAAAGGAGAGCACTCTTTAGAGTGAACTGCAAGATCATAGGGAAGGTGTGTAGAGTCATTATTGATTCAAACTCAACTGATAATATCATTAGTGAAGAGGCAGCCACCAATTTAAATTTGAAAAAGATTCCACATGACAACCCATACAAGGTTACATTGCTTAACAAAGGACAACATGTGTTTGTAGGAGAACAAGCATGGGTAGAATTCACCATTGGCAAGTATCAAGATAGAGTTCTATGTGATATTCTTCCCATGGATGCATGCCACCTTCTACTTGGAAGGCCATGACAATTTGATATGCAAGCCATGCGTGATGGAACCAAGAATGCCTACTCATTCAAGAAAGATAGGGTGACTTTCAAAATTCAGTCCCTCATAGAAGAAGGAGAGATGAAGACATCAAGTCCAAGTGTGCTCATGGTTGGTGAGAAGGATTTCTTGAAGACTCTAGGAGAAGCAGAAGGAGTTGGATTTGCTTTAGTATTGAAGCCAAAAGATGAAGTTGCTGTCAAGAAATCAGAAATACCAAATGAGGTAAAATAAATACTAGAAGAGTATAGAGATATTGTGAATGATGGCCAGCCCACTCCCCTACCTCCTAAAATACTTGTTAGCCACAAGATTGACTTCATACCAGGAGCTACCTTACCCAAAAAATCTTCCTATAAGATGACCCCTCAACAAAATGAGGAAATAGCCAAGCAAAACAAAGAGTTATTAGACCAAGGCCTAATTAGAAAGAGCATAAGCTCATGTGTAGTTTGTACTATTTTAGCACCTAAGAAAGGAGGATCTTGGAGACTTTGTATTGATTCTAGGGCCATTAATAGAATCACCATTAGGTATAGGTTCCCAATACCTAGAATTGAAGACCTAATGGATTGTTTAGGGGAGGCAAAGTACTTTAGAAATATTGATCTTAAGAGTGGCTACCACCAAATCAGGATTAATGAAGGAGATGAATGGAACACAACCTTCAAAACTATAGAAGGTTTGTATGAATGGCTTGTAATTCCATTCGGTTTGTCTAATTCTTCCTCAACTTTTATGAGGCTTATGAATGAGGTATTGGTAGAATGCATTGGTAAATTTGTTGTTGTCAACTTAGATGACATTTTAGTTTTCAGAAAAACTAAGGAGGAGCATATTAGGCATTTGAAAATCATTTTCAAGAAATTGCACAATGAAAAACTAATGATCAACTTGGAGTAGTGTGACTTCATGAAGCAAGAGCTAGTATATCGCGGTTTTTTTTTGTCATAGGGTAACCTCAAATTGGATCAAGAGAAGGTAAATGCCATTCTAAGTTGGCCTACTCTCAAGGCTGCAACTGAGGTGAGGAGTTTCCATGGTTTAGCTTAGTATTACAGAAATTTCATTAGACATTTTAGTGGGATTTGTGCACCTATGTTAGACACCATTAGAGGTGGGATGAAGATAAAGTTTCAATGGACACCACAAACAGACAAAGGGTTTGAAACACTCAAGGAGAAGATAGAAGAGTTGCCTACTCTAGTTCTTCCAAGCTTTGATAATCTTTTTACAGTAGAATGTGACGCAAGTAATGTGGCCATTGGGGGTGTCATAAGCCAAGAATGAAGACCAGTAGCTTTCCATAGTGAGAAGCTAAATGATGCAAAGAAGAATTACTCTTCTTATGACTTAGAGTTGTATGCTCTAGTCCAAGCACTCAAGAAGTGGAGGCACTACTTGTTGCCAAATGAGTTCATAGTATATACTAATAACCAAGCTCTTAGGTTCCTTAACTCTCAAGACAAGCTCAGTAGCAAACACATGAAGTGGGTGGAGTATCTACAAGCCTACACTTTCAATATCAAGAATAAAAAGGGAGTATAGAGTAAGGTTTCTGATGCATTGACCAAAAGGCTGCTCACAGTCCAAGAGGTTTAGCTATGTAAAGAATAGGTATTGATAGCTTCAAAGACCTATATGCTGAAGATGAATATTTTGCCCAAATCTATAAGGTATGCAAAGAGTTTAAAAACAACTTTCATGGTGATTTTTCTGAATATACTTTACAGAATGATTTATTGTTTAAAGGAGTCTAGCTTTGTGTTCCTAAAGGGTCTATGAGAGAGAATTTGATTCAATAAAAACATAATGGAGCACTTAGTGGTCATTTTGGAGTCAGTAAGACTCAAGAGCAAATCACTAGGTTCTATTTTTGGCTTAGAATGAATAGAGATGTTAGATAGTATGTTGAGAGTTGTGTAGTGTGTCAATAAGCAAAGGGCACATCTTCCAATGTAGGTCTTTACCAGCCACTTCCAATCCCAACTAGACCATGGGAATGTATAAGCATGGATTTTGTAGTTGGTTTGCCAAGAACAAGGCAGGGGTATGATAGTATTTATGTTGTTGTGGACAGATTTAGCAAGATGGCTCATTTCATACCTTGCAAGATTATTCATGATTCTTGTAACATTGCTCAATTGTTTTTCAGTGGAGTGGTGAGGATCCATGGACTCACACTTAGTATTGTTTCAGACAGGGACACCAAATTCATGCATCATTTTTTGAAGACCTTATGGAAAAATTTGGGCACTAACTTGTCTTTTGGATCTGCCTATCATCCACAGACAGATGACCAAACAAAGGTAGTCAATAGGAGTCTTAGTAACTTGTTGAGATGCCTCACAAAGAATTATGGTCAAGCATGGGACCAACTCATTGGACAAGCTAAATATGCATACAATGATACAGTGAAAAGATCAACTAGTAAGAGTCCTTTTGAAAATTTTTATGGCTTTCATCCAAGAGCGATTTTTGAACTTAGAGAATTGAAGGAAGGAATGCATGGTAGTGGATATGCTGAGGACTTTGCTCATTCAATGAGGGAATTCCATGAAAGTGGGAGAAATAACTTGATTGAAAATGTTGAAAAGGTAAAGAAAAAGGTGGATGTATTAATGAGGGAGGTTCAGTTTCAGATTGGAGACTTTGTGATGGTACACTTGAACAAACATAGGCTACAAAAATGTGTTCCTCACAAGCTATAGATGAAGAGGCTAGGTCCATGTAAGATACTTGCAAAGTATGGAAACAATGCATACAAGGTGGAGCTTCCTGAAGACATTGGGTTGTCACCGGTTTTCAACATTGTAGATTTGATAGCATACAAAGGACCAATTAAAGATGCTGATCAAAACCTTCAAGAGTTAATACAAGAGGTAAAAGATCTTAAATTAACCCCTACTCCATCTATGACAACTGAAAAGATACTAGACTCAAGGGTCTACAAGAAGACTAGGAACAAAGACTATATGGAGCACCTTGTCAAATGGCATGGAAAAAAAGATGTTGATGCTACTTGGATCAGAGAAACAGACTTCAAGAGCTTGGGCATTGATCTAAATATGCTCAATCTAAGGATGGATTAAGCTTTCTTTTTCCTAGGGGAGTATGGTGCAAGAGAACACCTAAATCAAACTCCTAGCTCTTTATTTTTGGCATGTACTAACTCTAGCTAAGTGAGGAGAGTTTGTGTGGACCTTAGAAGGTCATTTGTTATTCCCTAAGATGGATATGAATAGATCAATCCATGTCTAGATAGGTTTCTTAGTTGGTTTCCTTTAGTTGCATGTTTGTGTGAGGTAGTTGGTAAGCCTCTGGAATTCAAACCAAGGCATCGGGAACCTTGGATAAGCTTCTTGGTATCACTGGCACTCGACCTACAATGGTGCCTAGCAGCTTGGCCTACATTGCCTAGCAACTCAACCTACATTGCCTAACAACTCAGCCTACATTGCCTAGAAAATTAACCTACATTGCCTAGCAGCTCGACCTACATTGCGTAGAAACTTGGCCTACACTGCCTAGCAGCTCGACCTACATTGCCTAGTAGCTCTGCCTACACTACCTAGTAGCTCAGCCTACATTGGTGCCTAGCAGCTTGGCCAATACTGGATCTCAGTTTTCTTTACTATTGCTTGCCAATATTGAGTCATAATGGCCCGTGAAAAGTAGATCTTGTCTTTTATGGACAGTATAGTTAGTGTAACGGTTCCTGAAGAGATTATTATGAATGAGTGGACCATTAGGGTTGTTTCCTATGAGAGGATGATTAGTAATAACATCAAAAGCCTTCATTTTAGACATCTTATAGAGTAGAGATTGAAGAAGAGGAGGAGCTATAGGAAAGTTGGAGATTGTAGATTATTGTACTATTTTGTTTTGTCTCCAGTAATGAGAAGTGACAGATTGTGTGTTTAGTAGATATCAAGTTTATTTGTGGTTCCTTTGCGTGGAAGTAGATTAGTTACTTTATTTTCTATTTTGGAAGTTATTAGCTCTTCACCTGTTCTAGGTTGTAAATAGTAATGGCCCCTCAAGATTCTTGAAAACATTGTGAGAATCATGTGTCGGAATGGAACTCAAGAGGAGCCCTTGTACATAGTTTCCTTTTTGTTTTTTGTAGTATAAGAAACAACAAAGAGTCTAGAGATCTTACCCTAGATGAGCTTGGTAATAGTCCGGCTAGGGAAGAGAATGAAAGTAATGTTCAGAAAACATTGAATAATTGAATAGCATGAATCTAATTGTGTAGGCTCAGCAAGAAGGAGAAGTTGAATAACATGTCGATGGGAAATTAGTCTTGAAGAAGAGGTAAAGTTGATAGTGACTTACCTTAGATAGGGTTATGAACACCCTAAGAGATCTAGTAGAAAGATCTCAGAGCAGTGCCAAGCTGGTTCTGTAGCAGCACCGAGACTTCTTTCCACATCAATCAGGGAGATGACAAGCTAGTTACAAATATGTCATTTAGGTTAGGGAAGTGAAGTGAGAAATATTTACACTTTCCAATGTTATTTGTTCTAAGTTGTATTGTTTGTCTGAATACCAAGCTAGTTATCACTAGAAATTGTTATTGTAATTGTTTACAGTATGAAATATATCTTATTTATTTGTAGGAGGAGAAGAAAATATCTATTCCTTTTAGTTTCATCAATTCTTGGTTAATACACTGTAATAGGAATTCCTATCAATATAAACTAAATAATTTAGCTTCATACTTAATTATCTTCTTATTAATATTTGTTTTTTAAATAAAGGTCTAATGTTATACATGTCTAATTGAGGCTTGTTAATACTTGTCTCATGCATGCCACTGGGTTTACATATGTTACAAGAATATAAGTATCCTTACATTACTTTAAGATGGAAGTTTAACATATCTTAATTATTACTAAAGACATTTATAATAGATCTCGTAAATCATAGTAGCGATAAGTTTAATAACTCTACTTGTTTATATGACTAATTGCCAAGTTAACATGCATTATAACATTTTGGTGTAGGGGCACTCATCAATGGAAAGGACAATGAAGAATAACAACTTGTGTGGAATATTTAGTTTATGCAATATTGTGTTTGTAAGAATAACTCCTAATCTATGTTGTGGCATGACCATGTTTGGCATCCTTATAAGCCAAATTGCTTACATAGCCACCTTAGGACATTTTTGTTTAATTTTTGGGTTTTTCTAGTTAGTTTTCATGTTAGTGTCGAAATTCAACATTTGGATGGGTTTTGACATCTTTTAAAGTTTGTCATTTTGTGTTTAGTATATTTTCTTGCTATTTTGGGAAGTTGTTGTTGAGCAAGTTTTCTTATCTTCATGCAAAGGGTGGAAGTCTAAGATTTTATTGTAAGAAACTGTTGAATTCTTAAGATTTTTGTTTCCCTTTAAGAGGAGCGCTCAAGGAAATGAGAGGAGGATGTTAGTGAAGCTCTTAGTGTATGAAGAAGTGAAGATAGTTTTTGGAATATCACAGTTTTCCTGCATTTTCTAATAATAGTAAATTACCCCTTGAAGATATGGATTGATTGAGTTTTAAAAACAATTTATTTAGTTACGAAATCTTTCTATGTTTAATTTTGATCCACTCTAAGCATCTGTAGTGGGATATTTTGTGAGAAAATCAATTTTTGTGTAGACTGGTCTGTTAAAGCAATGTTTAGATAGGGTTATGTTTGAAATGGATGTAGATTGAATTCCCACCATAGGTTTTCATTGGCCCTTGGTGTAATTCAACCTCTTTCAAATTAATTTAATATTTTTCTTTCCATTTTTGTTTTCATGCAAGGAGGAGTGAGAAAATTGATGCCCTAGGTGGACATCCTCATGTGGCCACCTAGGAAATTGAATGCTTTAAGTTTATAAATTTTAATGGGTGTCGAGATAGAAGTTATAGCTTTGTATTTACATATTTTTTTGGATCCATAAACTCCTCTACATGTTGGTTTGGATAAATTTCAAAGGGTAATAGTAGTTCCTTTGTTAAATATACCTAATTAGCCCTTTGTAGGTCACTGTATTTCTGCAATTTTATATGTCTTGGTATTTGGTTGGTAGTCTGTCCTAATAGGATATGTAGGATTTCCCTAATGGGTATCTGAATATATAATCTTTTATGGGGTTTTGTGGTTAGATGATGAACTAATTAAGGAAAACTGAATTCACATGGCTACAAGGAATTTAGAGGATTTGCGAAGTAAGTCGGTCCTAACGCAATGGGAAAGAAAAATGAATGGTTTGTACATGTCATGTTACTCATGTTGAGATTATTTCCAATCCTTTTGGAGTCCCACTCACATTATAACAAATTTGGGCACTTAGAACCAAGTACCACCTTTTAGGAACATGTGCATGCTAGTAGGCATGATGAGAGATTAGGATGATTTAATGGATATATAGAACCTACATGGTGTTCAGAGTCCTTTGTGGAGACCCTATATTTCATTTTCCCTCTAGTGGTGTTTCGAAGTATGAGACTCTGGATCATTTTTGGTATCAAAGCATTTGACTACTTTTCTTGGAGAAGAAATTTTGTTTATGAGAGATAGATAATCTTTTGTTGGAAGTTGCAATATGGTGACTAATTAAGAGCTTTCTAAGAAGGTGGAAGATCATGAATAAGAGAATAGGTTGTTGAGGGAAAGATAAGAATATTTAGCTGACAAGTTGGATCAAGTAGATAAAATTGCAGAAAATAAAGCTGAAGACAAGTAAGAAATAGATGAAGAGGAAGAAGAGAAAGCAGCTAGAGAAGGACTGAATATACCTGAGGATCAGAAATGTTACCTAAAATATTTAGACACTTTGGGTGGTATGATAGTGGAGTTACCCATTTTTTATGGAAAAATGAATGTTGAGGTTGTGATATTTTGGATTGAGGCCTTACACAATCACTTTGAATGTGAAGGTATCACTGAAGCACAAAAAAATGAAGGTACAAAAGTCTAAGATTAAGGGAGCAACCATAACTTAGTGGAATTTCATTCAAGTAGAAAGAGCTAAGGATGAAAATAAAAATATCACATCATGGATGAGAATGGTTGCAACGGTGAAAGAGACATATCTACCAGAAGACTATGAGGTTCAGTTACATCAAAACAGATAGAACCTAAGACAAAGAGAGATAAAGATTAGCACATATATTGAGTAATTCTAGAAGTTAAGTCTCAAATCAATAATCAAAAAACCTAAATGTGTTAAGGTAGCAAGGTACCCAAATGGTTTAAGAATGAATATTATGCTAGGAATAAGGTGTGTCAACCTTGTATATTTCCTTACATTTGATATTTTCCAAATGTTAGCACTTTGGACAATGTGTAAGGTAATCATGACTGAAACGGTTATGATAGATTCCTATGACAGTTATTAATATTTGTAAGAGCTAATCATGGAAGATTCGATGATGGGTTAAGACATGTAAGACATGTGGCAACTGATCATGTTGAGTACTGTACACTCTTCTACAACTGTGGGGTTTCAGGTTCTTATTTTCTCAGAGAATGGTAAAACCCTAATATAGCTATCTTTGGAAGTTGCCCTAAAAAGGGAAGTGCATGATATAAGCATTTTTTAGGGCTATGAATCTGAGTAATAAGTTAGTGTATTGTTGGAATGTTTTTATGCTGCCCAATTTGTCTTCAAGTTTTGATTATCTCCTGAAAGAACTTGCATTGCAAGTGTATTGTAAATAGTAATAGTTTTGATTAATACATTGTGCAGGTTTTGGAGTGCTGGGATTTTTGTTTTCCCCAGGATAAATCTTTGTGTCATTCTCATTTTTCTATGTATGCATGTTATTGTATTATCATTCTCTAATTACTAAGGTCTATATATGAATTTGCATGATCCTCTTCTTGGGAGTTTAGCGGAGGGAACTATTTTCTGCACACTTAGTTTCCTTTTAGTTGGTATTAGAGCCTGGCTAGTTTTGGTTCTATTTGTTAGGGTACAAGTTTTTTGAGATAATCTCCAGTTCAGTGGGAGTATTGTTATGGAGTATTCATAACCTTATTGCAAGAAGAGATGGCAGGTTCTTCATATACTAGAATGGAGGTGGAAAAGGTCAATGGCACAAACTTTGAGTTGTGGATACTCGAGATGGAAGACATGCTCATAGACCATGATGTATGGGAGGTGGTTGATAATGATATCAAACCAGTAAACATGCCTCAAGAAGATTGGGATCTCAAGGATTGAAAAGCTAAGGGTCTCATTAGACTCTGTCTAGCAAATTTTGTTCTCTTGAATGTTCTCGATGAGAAGACTACAAATAAATTGTGGACACGTCTTGGGTCTATGTATCAAGCCAAGTCCTTGGGGAACAGATTGTTCCTAAGAAAGAAGTTGTACTCTCTGAGAATGGAGGAAGAAGGATCCATTGCAGATCACCTGAACGCGTTTAACATGTTGATTGCATAGTTCACATCAACCAGTGTTAAGTTGGAGGAGGAGGATCGATGTATGACCCTGCTATGTTCCTTTCCAGATTCATGGGACCATCTTATGATGGCCCTTGGGAGTAATATTGTCACTTTACAAATGGATGATGTGGTTTCTTCACTGTTATCTAAAGAGATGCGAAGAAAGACTTCCGATTCAACCAAGGAAGCCCTTGCTGTTTGTGGTAGATCCAAAGACCGAGGAAAGAAAAATGACAATAATTTTGAAAAGGGTAGATCCAAATCCCATGGGAGATTGAAGACTCTTAGAAATTCTAAGGTAACATGTTGGAACTATGGTAAGACTGGGCACTTCCGTAAGGATTGCAAAGAGCCAAATAAGAAGAAGAAAAACCCAGATTCAGATTCTGAAAAATTTCAAGAAGATGGCGATGCTTTTGTCATAGCCTTGGCCACTCATGCATCTAATAATGTGTGGCTGATTGACTCAGGTGCTTCTTTTCACATGAACTCTCATCGAAGTTTGTTCTCAAAGTACAAGGAGTTTGATGGTGGAAAGGTGTACTTGGGTCATGATTCTCACTTAGAGATAGTTGGACGAGGAAGAGTAACTATCAGATTCCCTGATGGATGATTATAGGGGATCAATGGGGTAATGCACATCCTAGGTTTGGCACAAAACTTGTTATCTGTAAGTATGCTAAATGATTCAGGTGTGCAAGTTGTTTTTTTGAAAGAAGGATGCAAGATGATTAGAGGATCTATGGTGCTCACGAAAGGTACTAGGAGAGGTACCTTGTTTCAGATGGATGCTTTCACTTCACAGTGCAATATTTCTTCTATCTCAAGGAAGAGAGCAATAGTCACTTCATCTCCACCATCTAAACCAGCAGTGAAGAAGTCTGTGGTAATGGGTTCCGATGGTAGTGTAGTGCAAGTGTACCTAAGGGTGCTAACACTTTGGAAGGCAAACTTCCTACAAAAAAGACAATGTTGTGGCATATGAAATTTGGCCACATTGGTGAGAAGGGTCTCAGGACCCTAAAAAATAAAAACCTCATTGAGGAGATAAATGATTATAATCTTGAGTTCAACTTCTGTGAACACTGTGTTTATGGTAAGAAAAATTGTGTTTAGTTTTACTCTAGTTCTCACAAGTCTTCTAGTATTTTGGATCTTATCCATTCAGATGTGTTTGGTCCTATTAAAGTTCCTTCACTCTCCAAATCTATATATGTTGTATCTTTTATAGATGATTACAGTAGAAGGACATGGATTTATTTCCTTAAAAGAAAGACACATGTTTTCAGTCAGTTCAAAGAATTTAAAGCTCTCATAGATAATCAGACTGGTAAAAGGATTAAGTGTGTAAGAATTGACAATGGTGGTGAGTTTTGTTAGGCAAAGTTTGAATAGTTCTATAAAGAACAAGGGATTGAGAGACATAAGACAACTCCTTATACCCCATAGAAAAATGGAGTTGCAGAAAGAATGAATAGGACATTGATGGAGAAGGCTAGGAGTATGCTTAGTGGAGTTGGCCTTGAACAAAGGTTTTGGGCTAAAGTTGTGGCCACTGCTTGCTATCTGGTTAACAAATCTCCTACATCAGCTCTTGTTGGTAAGAAACCCATGGAGTTGGGCTAAAGTTGTGGCCACTGCTTGCTATCTGGTTAACAAATCTCCTACATCAGCTCTTGTTGGTAAGAAACCCATGGAGGTGTGGTATGGTAAGAAGCCTTCAGTTAGACATATTTGTGCTTTTTGTTGTGAAGCGTATGCACATGTGCCTAATGAGAGAAGGCCTAAGTTGGAAAACAACATTGTAAAATGTATCTTCATCAGCTACAGTGTTGGTGTGAAAGGATACAAGCTTTGGGATACTATGATTGGTAAGGTGTTGTATAGTAGAAATGTTATTTTTAGAGAGCTAACACCTTCTCCTATTGTGTTATAGCCTGATAAAAAGAAATGAAAGAAGATGTTGTTCAGTTGCCTCCTACCCCTGAGAAGACTGAATAGAGACACCATGATGGATTTGACAATGAGGAGAGTTCTAGCAGCTCTAAAATTTTAGAAGAAGAGGTAGAAAAACCTCAATCTTAGCCCTTGAGGAGATCCACGAGAGAAAGAAAGCAACCAGAGAGGTTTGGATTTTCTATGTTAGATTCCAGTTGTGCTTATGCCTTGATTACCAACACTGATGAGCCTAGATCTGTGAAAGAGGCTATGGGTATGGAAGATGTAGGTTCCTAGATTGAGGCCATGGATGATGAGATGGCTTCATTGGAGAAGAACAAAACTTGGGACCTAGTACCTCTGCTTAAAGGATGGAAACCTGTTGGAATAAAATGGGTGTTTAAGAAAAAATTCTGTGTAGATGGTAGTGTTGAGAGGTACAAGGCTAGATTGGTTATAAAGGGGTATTCACAGGTGGAGGGAATTGATTATGGTGAAATATTCTCTCATGTTGAAAAGCTTACATTCATTAGATTTTTGTTATCTCTAGCAGCATCGTATGATTTAGAGGTAGAACAGATGGATGTGAAGACAACTTTCCTTCATGGTGATTTGGAGGAAGAGATCTATATGTCATAGCCTGAGCACTATATTCAGAAAGGTAAAGAGTCTTTGGTTTGCAGATTAAAGAAATCTTGGTATGGCTTGAAACAATCTCCTAGGATGTGGTACCTTAAATTTGATGCCTTTGTGTTGTCGATTGGTTTTCTAAGATTAAAATAAGATCATTGTGTTTATTTCAAAGTTGACAATGATCGTCTTCTTATTATTGCATTATATGTTGATGATATGTTGTTGATTTGGAAGGGTAAGGGTATTATTCCTAATTTGAAGTCTTAGTTATTAGCATAGTTTGAGATGAAATATCTAGGGGAAGCCAGGTATATTCTGGGTATGGAAATCAATAGAGATAGGTCTAACATAAAACTTTGGTTGACTCAAAGTAAGTATGTGAAGTCTATGTTAGACACGTTTAGCATGGAAGATTACAGACCATTGTGTGTTCCTGTTTCTATGGGAACAAAGTTATTTGTGGATGATTGTCCAAAATCTCCTAGTCAGGTGGAGGACATGAGAAAAGTACCTTATGCAAGTGTAGTTTGCAGCTTATGTATGCTATGGTCTGTACTAGACTAGACAATGCGCAAGTAGTGGGAGTTTTGACTTAGTTTATGGCTAAACCTGGACAGGTATATTGGGATTTAGTTAAGAGAGTGTTCAGATATTTGAAGGGTACATCAAAGTATTCCATGTGCTATCATGGAAACTCTTCTGGAGCTCCGCATTTAGTTTGTATTCATGGGTTTGTGGATTTAGATTGGGTAGGTGACATTGACAGTAGGAGATCCACCAGTGCCTATGTGTTCACTATGTTTGGTGGTGCTATCAGTTGGATGAGTAAGTGACAACCTATGGTCTCTTTGTCCATGATAGAAGTAGAGTACATGGCAGCTAGTCATTCTTGTAAGTAAGCCATTTGGTTTAGGAGACTGTGTTCAGATGTTGGTGTTGATGCAGGACAGATTACAATTTGTTGTGACAGTCAGAGTGCTATTTTCTTTGCGAAGAATCCAACTTTCCATGCCAGAATGAAGCACATTGATGTGCAGTTTCACTTTGTGAGAGATATGGTAGAGGATGGAAAGGTAAGTTTGGAGAAGGTAGATACAGTAAAGAATGTTGCAGATGGATTGACAAAACCTATGGGCACAATGAAGTTTAGATGGTGTTCAGAGTCTATGGGCCTCTCATCCTATAGCAATTAAATCATGTTATTTCCTTTGGCTTTGACAAGGTGTTAAAAAAGTGGGAGAATGTTAGGAATAAGGTGTCTCAACCTTATATATTTCCTTACATTTTAAATTTTCCAAATGTTGGCACTTTGGACAATGTGTAAGGTAATCATGACTGAAACGGTTATGATGGATTCCTATAATGGTCATTAATATTTGTAAGAGATAATTGTGAAAGATTTTATGATGGGTGAAGACATGCAAGACATGTGGCAATTGATCATGGTGAGTACTATACACTCTTCTGCAACCGTGGGGTTTCGGGTTCCTATTTTCTTAGAGAATGGTAAAACTCTAATACGACTGTCTTTGGAAGTTGCCCTACAAAGGGAAGTGCATGATATAAGCATTTTTTAGGGTTGTGAATCTGAGTGATAAGTTAGTTTATTTTTGGAACCTTTTTATGCTACCAAATTTGTCTTCAAGTGTTGATTATCTCCTGAAAGAACTTGCATTGCAAGTGTATTGTAAACAGTAATAGTTTTGATTAATATATTGTGCAGGATTTGGAGTGCTAGGGTTTTTTATTGAAAGGTTTTCCCCAGGGTAGATCTTTGTGTCATTCTCATTTATCTATTTATGCATGTTATTATATTATCATTCTGTAATTGCTAAGGGTTAAATTTGAATTTGCACGATCCTCTTCTTGGGAGTTTAGCAGAGGGAACTATTTTCTGCACACTTAGTTTCCTTTCATATTCAAGAATAAATACAATTATTGAGTCCTAATATGGTGTCAAGATGTTACCAATTATTTTTTAAAGTGGAAGAAAGGTTTAAAAGGAGAAAATATCAAAATAATAGAGGTAGGGGTCGACAATCATTCAAAGGAAGAAGCCAAACAAGGGGAAGAGGACCAAATTTCAACTCCCAAAGTGAAACCAATCAAGAGCCAAGTAGGACTGATAATTTTAGACGGAATTTTAGAGGGAGAAGACCAGATTTCAGAGAATGGTCACAAGGAAGAGGTAATGGAACTATTAAATTATTTAGTTGCAATCAAGAAGGACATATGGCTTACAAGTGCCCAGATAAGATATGGTCTAGGTCTCAAGGGGAGAGGAGAACACATTTGGTCAAAGAACATGACCCTCAGAATAATCTTGATTCATATGGGTATCTAGAGCAAGGTGAAGCACTTATATTTAGAAGAGAAATCCTACAAGAACCAATCACCAAGGAACCACCTCAAAGATAGTCACTTTTGAGGAAAAATAGCAAAGCTGGAGGGAAGGTATGTAAAGTCTCGATTGATTCTGGTTCAACACAGAATTTTATTTCTCTTGAAATGGTTGAAAATTTGAAATTAAGAAGAGTTCCTTATCCATGACCTTACAAAGTCTCATGCCTTAGTAAAGGACCAAAAATTCTTGTGGATGAGTAGTCACAGGTTGAATTTCAAATTGGAGCCTATAAGGATAGATTGCTAGTTGATGTGGTGAAGATGGATGTTTGCCACCTTTATTTTTCAAGGTCATGGAAGTATGAATTAAAATCCCTGCATGATGGAGTTAAAAACACCTATACCATAGCTAAATAAGGGTAAATTAATTGAATTGTTACCACTGGTAGAGATAAATCAAGAAGATCCTAAAGAGAAAGAGGTTAAGATAATAGTGATGGGTAAGAATGAATTCTTGAAGGTAGTAGAAGGTAAGAATGACCCTTTCTTTGCATTCATTTCTATGCTCAAATACAAGGTATAATCTCTTCCAATAGAGATGAATGAAACTAATGAAACTAAAAATAAAGACAATTCTATTTTGAAGGTATAAAGTGCAGAGAAAAATACATCAAAGTTGGATGAGGAAGTGACCACCATTCTTGACAAATATCATGATATAATTGTAGATGATATGCCAAGGATTCTACCACCAATGAGGGAAATAAGTCACCGTATAGATCTCATACCAGGATCAACACTACCTAACAAAGTAGCCTAAAAGATAACACCACAGCCAAATGAGGAGATAGAAAAACAAATATAAGAGTTTTTTGAATCTGGTCTAGTTGGCAAGAGCCTAAGCCCATGTGTAATCCATGTTGTTTCAGCACCAAAGAAGGAAGGAAGTTAGAGGGTTTGCATGAATTCTAGAGCCCTCAATAAGATCACAATAAGGTATAGATTTATAATGCCTAGAATTGAAGATTTACTTGATTATTGGGGGGGGTGCAAGATATTTCTCTAAAATTGACTTGAAGAGTGGGTACCATCAAATAATCATTAGGATAGGGGATGAATGGAAGACAACTTTTAAAACCAATGAAGGGTTGTATGAGTGGAAACTTATGCCTTTCAAGTTATTCAATGCCCCAAGTACATTTATGAGGCTTGTGAATGAGTTCCTTAAGGATTTCATAGGGAAATTTTTCATAGTCCTTCTAGATGACATTCTAATTTGTAGCAACATAAGAGAAGAACATTTGAAGCACATAAATATGGTGTTGAAGAAATTAAAATAGGAGAAGTTTAAGATAAACTTGGAAAAGTCCATTTTCATACAAGATGAACTTAAATATCTTGGATTTGTGATCTCCAAGGGTTCTCTCAAAATGGACCAAGAAAAGGTAAATGCAATTCTTTCATGGCCTACTCCTAGGACAATTTCTGCAGTTGGGAGCTTTCATGGATTAATCACTTTTTATAGAAATTTTATAAGAATTTTTAGTATGATTTGGGCACCTATCCTAGATAATATCAAGGGGGGAAAATGTAATTTCAATGAAGCTTTTGAACTCCTTAAACCAAAGGGAGCCCAATACCGTGTCCTAAAATTCCCTGATTATAACAATTTTTTTCCAAATTATGTGTGATGCTAGTCTAGTTGTCATAGGAGGTGTCTTAATTCAAGAAGGACGACCTATATAATTCTTTACTAAAAATTTAAGTGAATCCAAGAAGAGATATTCATCATACATGATCTAGAGATGTATGCATTGGTCCAATCCCTCAAGAAGTGGAGACATTATTTGTTGCCCAATGAGTTCTTTGTCTATACAGATAATCATGCCTTAAGTTTCATTAATAGTCAAGACAAGTTGAGTCATAGGCACATGAAGTGGGTGGAAACTTTAAGAGCCTACACCTTTTATATCAAGAACAAAAAGGGAGTTTCAAACAAATTGTCTGCTGCACTAAGTAGGAGAGAGCTTACTATTTTAGAGATTCAAATGAAAAGTGTTTGGATTGATGTTTTGAAGGACATGTATGTAGAAGATGCACACTTTGGGGAAGTATATCAGGTATTCCTTTATTTGAATAATAGATACAATCATGAATTTTCTGATAATTTTATACAATAAGGACTTGTTTTTAAGGGAGGACAACTATGTATCCCAAAGTGTTCAATGATAACAAAAATAATTCAATAAAAGAATAATGGTGCTATGTATGGTCATTTTTTATTAGATAAGACATTGGAGCTAGTAAGAAGGCACTAGTTTTGGCCAAAGATACAAGTTGATGTTAGGAGATTTGTACAGACATGTTTTATTTATCAAAAATCCAAAGGGATAAGTACAAATGTGGGTTTACATCAACCTTTACCCATTTCATAAAAACCATGGGATCATGTAAGCATGGATTTTGTCATGAAATTTTGCAACTCCCAAAGAGGATTTGATAGTTTTTGGTTGTTGCAGATAGATTTAGTAAAATGACACATTTATTACCTTGTAAGTCCACTAGTGATGCATCCTACATTGCAAATATTTTCTTCAAAGAGATAATCAAAATTCATGGATTGCCTTTAAACATTGTGTAAGATAGAGATGTTAATTTTTTTGGTAATTTATGGAATACTTTGTGGAAGAAACTAGGGACACACCTTTCATTTTCATTAGCCTATCATCCACAAATGGATTGGCAAGAAAAAGTTGTTAGTAGATCATTAGGAAATTTCCTAAGGTTCCTCACAAGAAAACATAGAGAGAAATGAGACTCAATACTTTCTCAAGCTGAATTTTTATACAATGACATAGTCAATAGAAGCACCAATAAGTCACCTTTTTAGATTGTTTATGGCATGAATCCAAGGGGAGTGCTTGAATTAAGACAACTTCCTAGTAATGAACCAATTATTATAGATGGAGAAAACTTTGATATAACTATGAAAGAGGTTCATGATCAAGTGAAGTCTCACCTACAAAATATAACACAAAGGTACATACACCAAGAAGATCAAAAAAGGAGAGAAGTTACATTTGAAGTAGGAGAACTAGTGTGGGATTTTCTCAAAAAAGGAGATCTTACAAAAGGCCAAGCACACTAAGTTGTTACCCAAGAAGGTTGGACCATGTCAAGTTTTGGAAAAATATGGGCATAATGCATACAAGATCAATTTACCAACAGACCTTAGTATCTCGCCCATTTTCAATGTATGTGATTTGACACCATACAAAGGAGAAGTTGGTGCAACTGATGTACAACAAGAAGAAGTGGAAAAAGATCATAAGCCTTTAACCAAAATAGAACAACCAAAACTTTAGAGGGGGTTAGATACCAGAGTCAAGAAGACTATAAAGAGAGAGTACAAGGAATACTTAGTAAAATACAGAGGGCAACCTGAATAATCAGCAATCTGGCTTGATGAACATTAGATTTCCAATTAGGACTCTTCACTCCAATAAATCATCTCAAGTGGACTTGATATTTCTTCATTAGGGGAGTACGGTGTAGGGGCACTCATCAAAGGAAAGGAAAAGGAAGAATAACAACATTTGTGGAACCTTTAGTTTATGCAATATTGTGTTTGTAATAATAAGTCCTAATCAATGTTGTGGCATGACCATGTTTAGCCAATTTGGTTACATGGGCACCTTAGGAAATTTTTCGTTAAAATTTTTAGTTTATTATAGTTTTCTATCATGTTAGTGTAGACATTGAATCTTTGGATGGGTGTTGACATCTTTCAAATTTTTTTTTTATCTTTAGAATCTTTTCTTGCTATTTTGGGAAGTTGTTATTGAGAAACTTTTCTTGTCTTCATGAAAAGGGTAGAATTCAAAGAGTTTCTTGTAAGAAAATTATATATTATTTGGATTTTGATGTCCCTTGAAGAGGATAGGTCAAGGAAATGAGAGGAGGATGGTAGAGAAGCTCTAGGTGTATGAAGAAGTGAAAACAATTTTTGGAATATCACAATTTTGATGCATTTTCTCATAACAATGGATTACCCCATGAAAATATGGATTTATTGAGTTGTAAATTCAATGTAGTTAGTTAGTAAATATTTACAGAGCTTTCATTTTCATCCACTCTGAGTATCTAGAGTGTCATATTTTGTGAGAAAATCATTTGTTTTTGTGCAGTCTAATTCGTTAAAGAAGGGTTTAGCTAGGGTTGTGTTTGAAATGGATGTAGATTGAATTCGTGCCATAGGTTTTCATCATCCCTTGGTGAAATTGAAGCTCTTGCAATTTAATTTAAAAAATTTATTTATATTTTGTTTTCATATAGGGAGGAGTGATAAAATTCATGCCCTAGGTGGACATCCTCATGTGGCCACCTAGGAAATTGAATGCTTTAAGTTCATAAATTTTAATGGGTGTTGAGCTAGAAGTTCTAGATGTTGATGACAATTATTCAATTGTGTATTGTCATTGATGTTTACACAATTATAGTGGTGTCTACATTAATGTCTAATCCTATACAAGAACAGTCAGTGTTTTCTGAGCTCTCTTAGACATTGAAGAATACCAAAGTGATTCTTAGTTCTAACCAAGTTCACTCGGGCATTACAGTTTTGGTAAGGAATTGAAGGATTTTAGTATTGACCGAGTTATGCTTTTAGTGATAGCCGACTAACACTAGTTTATATTTTATGGATAATTGATTGTATGAAGATGACAAACATGAGTTTTATTATTTATTTGAAAGGATGTTAAGGCTGACTTGACAAGGCTTATATATATATATATATATATATA
>MU226795.1:105690-116341 GCA_018584345.1 Thuja plicata | reverse complement strand
AAACATGCTTCTTGATAATGGATTGGGACTTCTAAATTATCAAAATTTAGGGTACCACCAGTGGCTCTTTCTGGGGACGTATGCTCCCTATGAGCATAGCAAGATTCCAGCTATCTCTGGAGAAGCAGACCAAGTATCCACACTTAATCTTATGCAAAGTGATTTGGTTCTCATCTTTAAGATTTATATTTATACCAATAAGATCATGAATAAATTTCATAGGAACATTTAATTAGGTGGCCCCATCCCCCCCAAAAAAATGAACACTGCTTCTTTCCTCTATCAAACACATAATTTTGATCATGTAATACTTTGGATCTCCTGAATATGATGCCACCACTCTCATGGACAACATTAATTTCTTTATTAACACACTTTGACTTTTTTTTACCTTTAGAAATTTTAGTAGGTGCACTGTAGTCCTTGCTAAATAGAAGATCCCCATGCATTTTATCAACCCTACAAGTAACTAGATTAAGCTCTTCTACTTGGATGCCTTTATGTACACAATCTTCCCTATACTGAAGATGTTGTTTCTTTTCACAAAAAGGATTTTGAGATAACTCACATTCAGGAACTTCCTTCTTATCAAGAGTTTGATCAGATAGGATACTCAGATAATTTTCAGAACTAATCTTCAACACATTCTCCTCATTATGTTTGTTTTCTTCCATCTCATCTTCACATGTTTGATACAACTTCTTCTCATAGAATGAAATAATGCATGTCTCACTTTCTTAATACACTTCCCCATACATATTTTGAGTTTCATCATCTTCAAAATGATCACTAGGCTCACTGTCTTTATCATGATGTTGATGGACTTGATTGCATATAAAATATTCTTCAAATAATGGATTCAAGGATATAGAGAGCTCGGGCATATCTCCATGAGAGATTTCATCTAAAACTTTGTTGTGTTCATATCTTGTATGTTGTTCTATTTTATCTCCATTATTTGATTCTTGAAATTTATCATCTTCTTCATCTAGTACCCCTTGAGTATGTACTGATCCATGAACTTGCTTATCAGGGTGCATTGAGAACAAAGTTTAATCACTCTTCTCAACATGTTTTTGATATTCCATGTCTAGTAAATATGAGATTTCTTCTGTACTGAGAAGATCTTCATCCTCACAATCATGGTCATTGATACTTGTTTCCATACAAATCTCACTGTGTAAAGATTCTACTTCAATCTGATCTGAATTTTCTTCCTCTGTGTCATATTTCTTTGCTTCCCTCAATACTTCACATATTTTATCAAGAAAGGCTAGTAGTTGAGAATCATGGTAGATTCCTAACTCACAAATTTTATCCATTAATTCGGTTCCCAGAGGCCTAATATCCGAAGGTATTTCCTGATAGATCTTTATCATTCTCATGAAAAAATGTAGTGTAGGTTCACCTTTATATCTTTCCAAACTGAAGAATGTATCCAAAGGGGACATGTAAGATTCTTCCTTCAAAATATAATTTGGCTCTCTTTCCTGTTCATAGCACATGTCTTTTTCATAACACATGTTTTCTTCTTCACCACTAGCATCATGAAACATATCAAGAAACCACTTCTCAAAATGTCTCCATGATGAGATGGATTGTGTGGGTAGTGATTCATATACTTGTCTGGCATTATCTTTTAACGTCCTAAAAAATATCCTCATCACCTGATCCTCTGTAGAAACCTCATAATCTTCTATGAATTTATAATATGCATCCAAGTGTTGTAGTGTTGATTCGTCCCATTCTCCATGGAACTTTGGTAGAGTTATGAAATTTTAGGGGATAACTTATTTGGGATGTATTTAAATCTCCTAAGATCCAATGGCCTGATACCATCTGGAATAAAAGGCTTTCTTTTAAATGATGGATAGATTTTAAAAAACAATCCACCATCTCCTTCTGAGTCTTCTCCCTTAGTAGAGTCACTTTCTAAAATGCTTTGATCAATAGAGTCACCACCTTCTTATCAAAAGGAAAATACTTACTATCTTCTGAGTTCTTTTCTCCGAGTATAATCTTAAATATATCACCAGAGCTTCTAGGTAAAATACAAAAATGTTTTTTTGAACAAGTCCCTAGCAGACTCGCCAATCTGTTGGTGCCCAAAAATGCAGAATTGGATTTCCTATGGACTTGGCAATCCAATGATGAGAAAAACAAGTGATTTTGGCCAACTAACAAGTAACAACCAAGGCAAGGTTGGAACTTCTGTAATTTTGGCTCTGCAAAACCAAGGCTGGTAGGCCTATACCTTGACTTATCCTTCAAGTTACAAGGATTTTTATAGTAGATAAGTAACACTTCAACCTTCTCACTCAAGTATGGAAAGGAACTTGAAAGAAATCTAATAGAAAGAAATATATCATGAACTGTAAACTGAAATACTTTAAGTAATTGAAATAATGTTTAGTAAATGTGTATGCAATTTGAAATGAATAGATAGATAAGATATCACAAAACTATAAACAATGAAATAAATAACTGTAATCCAAATAATGATTAGACCAGTGCCTTATTCTACCATGTGCAATAGAGTCAAGATTATTCCAATCTTATGTTCAACCTCAGAGACAGTTTTACAAGAAAACTTATCACTTCAAAGGTGTTATGGAATGTACATGCAACTTGAAACAAATTCAAAGATATTTCAAAAGGGTAATACTTCTCAGATGACAGACCAATTGACCAAGGCCTCAATCAATGGAATTTAACCATGAAAAATGAGAAAACCAATTGAAAATATAGACTATGAATCAAATCAGGAAGCATGCATATCAAACTATCACTTTGAAGAAGTTCTATTGGTTTATCTGAGGGACTAATTGTAAACTGATAATCAAACTATTACACATGTGAAAAAAAAAAGACTTATCTTTATTGATTTTAAAAAAATAGTACATCCAGGTCCATGTTATACATGTTGATTAAAAACTATCCAAATATATGAAATTATATTATATTGTATTGTCTCATTTTCTCTTTACATTTTACATTATGTATATATATGTGTTTGAGTGGCTTTCACACCTCTTTAGGGTGAAAAGACACAACTCTTATTATAAATTATTTTGAAAAAACAATAAACTAACTAAAAAATAACTACCTAACTTTTGGATTTGGCTTTGGTCGAGAATCCAAAATACCTCATGAAAATCTAATATTTATGTTGGAGATAGGAAATTTGATTTCCCAAACTGGGTCATTTTTAGATTTTTAAAATTTGACCATCTTTATCCTCTGCCGAAATCACAATTGTAGCAGGTCTAAATTCCAGCATTTTCCTAAGGCTTCGATTAATTAGTTCTATTTATTTGTGTCATAAAGCTTCCTTCCTTTGATCTTTTTTAGTATCAAGAAACATGCTTCTTGATAATGGATTGGGACTTCTAAATTATCAAAATTTAGGGTACCACCAAGATAATCACAATTAATATATTAAGATTTTCTATGTTAACTGAGTGACAATAGAGTATTTGTGTTAACCAAGCAACAATGATAAATTTGTTTAAGACATCTAAGGGACTTGGATTTGTTTTTTTGGTAACTATTTCACCCCTCCCCTCTCAATTACTCAGCTCATTTGCAACAATTGGTATTAGAGCATTTGGTGCTTACAGAGAAGGTTTAAAGGCCTAAAGATAAAGATCAGAGATGTCTTACATAAGGGAGATCCCTAAGCTTAACAAGGACAACTTTGTTGCATGACAAGATTTGATGAGGCTACATCTATCTACTATTGGAGATACTGGTTTGCAATTCTTGGATAAGAGGTATGTGGAACCATCGATACCTTTGACTGTGGATTAGATGGTGAACATGAAGCATCATAACATAATGATGATTTATATAGCCTCTACACTCATCTATTCTGAATTTGACGAAGTCAAGTACTGCCCTATTGCCTTTGATATGTGATGCAACAACTTCTGGAGGTCATAACTTTTGACTCGATGTGGGGTTTTTTTGAAATTTAATAGGAAAATGCGCGAGGAAGAGTTAATGGATTTTCCAACTCAGCTAGCTCTATTGGTGGCCATTTCAAAATTTTTTAAGGAGCCTGAAATTTCATCTTCACCTCCAAAATTTTCTTTTTCTATTTCTTTCCAGTTTTTTGAGTTTTTCTTTTTGTAATAAATCCAAAATCATGTTTCTGATTTCGTGAGTTAGTTGGAAATTCATCTTGCCTTAGTTAGGATATTTTCTTAGGAAAAATCAATATTAGTAGGATGAGTTATAAAATTTACCAAAAATGGAAAATAAAATTTCCCAAAAATATGCCAAATATGGTAATTTTCAGAATTGTAATAAGTAGGATTTTTCTTTCATTGTAGAGGGAGAGTGGTTGGACGCAGTTAATGAGAATTTCAAGCTCTATTATTCTGGCATTGTGTTATTTTTTTTGAATTGTTGTTTCTGAAGGTTTTAGGTTACATCATTTGGTATCAGAGTAAGAAGATGGTTGGGAGAGGAAGAGACAGAGGAAGAGGAGGTGTCAAGCTGATGAAAATATTGATGTTGGATGTGTAGAGGAAGATTGAATAAATTAGTGAGTGAATGGATAATCAAGGAATACAAAGAGGGAATGAATTTGATGAAGAGGGAAACCGAGGAGGTGCTGACCAAAATGAAGAAAATATTGAAGAAAGACTGAAAGAAATGAGCTATGAAGATAGAGTTCTCAAGGCTCTAGAAGGAAGAAGTGAATTAATCAAGATTAACATTTTAGACTATGCTAGTAGTCTTAGGCCAGAAGAATTAATAGACTGGCTGAACAAGACGGGGAAATTTTATGAATGGAAGCCTATGATAAAAGAAAAGAAGATGAAGTTTTCATGCACAAATTTAAAAGGACATGCAATGATATGGTGGTATCACCTCCAAAAGGAATGAACTAGAAAGGAAAAGGAAAATATTAAGACATGGAGCAAGATGGAGAAAAAGATCAAAGAAAAATTATTACCCATGGATTATACACAAACTCTCTTTCGAAGGTTCCATAATTTAAAGCAAAACTTGTATTCAGTGCAAGACTATACAAATGAATTCTACAAACTATCCATGCACATAGAGAACCAAGAAAATAATGATTAGATGGCTGATAGATATATGAATGGCCTAAATTTCTCCTTCCAAGATGAATTGAGCATGCATTGTGTTAACAACATGGAGGAAGCCTACCGGCTAGCTCTAAAAGATGAAGAAAAGCATAATAGGAAATATATCCAGAGGAATAGAGGTGGTCAAAGGGGTACCTCAACTCCATTTTGAGGAGGTTCTAATAATGGTCAAGGAGAGCCTTTTCAAGGGTTTGAAAATAATACAGACACTATGAAAGATCCTTCAAATAAAGAAAGAGGAAGGGGGTTTCAGAGAGGATGAGGCTACGGAAGTAAAAGAGGCTGGGAAAACCAGATAAGGCCTTTCACTTGTTTTAGGTGTAACAAAGAAGGACACAAAGCCTTTGAATTCTCAAATTATAACATGCAAGAAAGAAATCAAGGAGGATAGCCTAGAGTGAACTTGGTTTAGCCAAAATTTATAGTAGCAGGAGCAGAACAAGAAGTCCTACTAGACGTGGGAGAAACTCTCATGATGAGGAGATCAATGATCATTCCAGAGAAGGAAGAAGTCCCTGAAAATAACTTTGTTGACTCGTGTCTTCGAACCAACATCTTCAGAACTAGATGCACCTTAGGTGGAAAGGTATGCCAAGTTATTATTGATTGGGGTAATGTGAGAATATGGTAGCTAAGGAAATGGTAGAGAAATTAAATCTCCAATGTGAGAAATATCCACGTCCTTACCGTATTGCATGTTTTAAGAAAATAAATGAGGTTACTATTGATAAAAGATGCTTGGTTAGTTTTACTATAGGAAAAATCTATAAGGATGGGATATGGTGTGATGTTATTCCTATGGATGGTTGTCATATTTTGCTAGGAAGGCCATGACAATATGATAGAAAGATCATGCATGATGGAGAGAAAAATACATATACCTTCTGGAAAGATGGCTCTAAACTGACTCTCTTACCACTTAAAGATGAAATGAAGAATGAGACCATGTTGTCTACAAAGGATTTTGTCAAAGAAATTAAGGGGACAGGTTTCTACTATTCATTGGTAGTAAAAAGGGGTGAAGAAATAGAAAAATAGTACCACATGATGCAGTAAAGATACTAGAAGAATTTATAGATGTTATTCCAAATGAGCTACATGATGGTCTCCCAGAAAAAAGGGATATACAACACCATATTTATATGATTCCTAGAGTAAATCTTCCTAATCAAGCAGCTAATCAAATGAACCCAACACAACATGCAAAGCTCAACAACAAAGTAACATAACTAATTGAGAAAGGCCAGGTTAGAGAAAGCATGGGCCCATGTGTTGTGCCCGCATTGCTGAATCTGAAGAAGCATGGAACATGGAGGTTGTGTACTAATCATAGAGAAATTAATAAGATAACTATCAAGTATCAGTTTCTTATTCCTCACATAGAGGATATGATCGATGAATTAGCAGGGGCCAAATACTTTAGCAAGATTGATCTACGAAGTGGTTGCCACTAGATTCGAATTGGTGAAGGAGATGAGTGGAAGATAACTTTTAAGACTATGGATGGCTTGTATAAATGGATGGTTATGCCATTTGGGATTTCTAATGCACCAAGTACATTCATGAGATTGATGAATATTGTTTTACGATCCTACAATGGTAATTTTGTTGTAGTTTATTTTGATGATATCCCGATTTATAGAAAAAAAAAAAGGAGAACACCTACAACACTTGAGGATCATCTTGAGTGTATTGAGGAAAGATAAGCTCTATGCAAATTTAAATAAGTGTAGATTCATGAAAAATATTTTGACTTTTCTGGGCTTCATTGTTTCTGGAGATGGTGTTTAGATGGACCTAGAAAATGTCCAGGCAATCCTAGAATGGCCTAGTCCATCCAACATAATAGGGATCAGGAGTTTTCATGGATTAGAAACCTTCTATAGAAAGTTTATTCGATATCTTAGTAGTATTGTTGCACACATAACATATTTTAGGAAAGGAAAGGAATTCACATGGACAACAAATGCTGAAGAAAGTTTCAAGTTCTTGAAGAAAAAGGTAATTGAAGCTCCTATATTGGCACTTCCAAATTCTGATAAAGTATTTGAAGTAGACTCTGATGCTTCCCATGTTGGAATAGGTGTTATTCTTAGCCAAGAAGGTAAACCAATAGCCTTATTCAGTGAAAAGTTAAATGATGTGAGGAAGAACTATTCTACCTATTATTTAGAATTTTATGCTATTGTTCAAGCCTTAAGGCATTGGAGGCACTATTTGGTCCCAAAAGAATTTGTACTATTTATAGATCATTTGGCCTTGAAATATGTCAACACACAAAACAAATTGAATAGTAGGCATGCTAAATGGGTGTCTTTCTTGCAAGGGTATAACTTTGTTTTGAAGCATAAGTCTAGAAAGAAGAATCAAGTTGCTTATGCCCCAAGTCGGCATGTTACACTAATAACTACAATGGAAACCGAGGTCATTGGTTTTGATTATATTAAACTTCTATATAAGGCTAATGATGATTTTTGGGAAGTTATATAGAAGATTAAAGAGCCAAAAACTAGTCTTTCAGATCACATGAGAGGAGAATACTTTCTGTAGGATGGTTACCTCTTTAGAGGAAAATAACTTTTTATACCAGCTAGTTCCATTAGGGAAAATATTATCTATGAAATTTATAGTGGTGGTTTGGCTGGTCACTTTGGGAAGGAAAAGACGATAGCCTTGGTTGAAGATAAATACTACTAGCCAAAACTGAACAGGGACATTACTAAGTATGTGACAAGATGGAGAATCTGTCAAGTGGCTAAGGGTCACTCCCGAAACATGGGCTTGTATACACCTCTACCTGTACCCATAGAGCCATGGATAGATGTGAGTATGGATTTTGTATTGGGGCTTCCCCACACCTAGCAAGGTGCAGATTCTATTTTTTGTAGTTGTTAATAGATTGTCTAAAATGGTTAATTTTATTGCTTGTAAGAAAACTAGCGATGCCACAAGGATAGCCAACTTATTTTTTTTAGAATTTGTTAGACTCCATGGCATTCCAAAGACTATCACATGTGACAGGGATAATAAATTTTTGAGTCATTTCTGGATGACCTTATGGAAGAACATGGGAACACTGGTGCAGGAGCACCTAGGTAGGCTAGTGTAGAAATGTGACCTAGGGTTTTTCTCCTTCTTTGTTTTGGATTTTAGTGGTTCTAGCTAGACCACTAGTTGAATAAAGGGACCAAGAGTCCTAGTGTGTGGATGTTTGTAGGAGGATAGGTCTTGATAGGTCCTTGGTGACCCTTAGGTCCATTTTAGGTCCAATTAGGTGGTTTTTAATGGGAAAATGAGCCAAGGAAAGGAATAGAGGTCCTATTTGATGTTATTTCATCATATTAGGTGGATTTGAAAAGTATGGACATAACTAGACAAAGTTTGGAGACCAAACTCCAAAGTTGCCAAAAGTTGTTAATGTTATCATTGACAACATTGACAAATTTTATGACAAGTTTGCATCTTCGGTGAAATCAATTGGGTAACTATCTGAAACCATTGAATTTTTTTTTGGGTCAACTATATATGGCCATCCTTGATATGTGTGAAGGGTGGGAAATTTTTAATAACTTTGTGTACGGACTGTGTTATGCAATTACAATGACTATTAATAGTTTTTAAGGTGATCGGGTACTTTAAAGGATCGAATCTAGTTCTGTGAGTTTTTTTTTGTGTAATTTAGGTTATTTCAGTACTTCTTGTGGTGTTAGTTTATTTATTTCAATAGTTTTTGTTGTGTGTTTAAAATCTTTCAAATTTAGCACAGTCGCTAATTTGTTTTGAGCATTGGTTGTAAATAGGGTCCTAACTCCATTCTCCACCGTGGCTTTGGCACCACCTATTGGATTATGGAGGTAGAATCCTTGTACATTTTGGACATAGTAGTAGGGGCCTATAAAATTAAGGCAACCATTTTGAAGGTGATTCCCTAGGCGAGCTACAGTGGCATTGCTAGGGATCACTAGAGATTGCAGAGCTAGCTAGAGGGATTGAAAGCATCCATAGATTAAATCAGTGAATGTGGGAAGGTAAGTGAGTCAAGGGAAGACCCCCAACAAAGAGGGGGAGTTGTAAAGAGTTATTTTTTTTCCCAATAAATTTCATTTCTTGTGCAGATAGTAAAGGAGGCTTAAAACCCTAAATTTTAGGCATCGAAGTAGGAAGTGTTAGCTCTTTTTCTTGTATGAATCAATTAAAACAACAATAAATTCCTAACCTTCTATTCCCAATGCAGATTCATACATGAATAAGACTAATTAACAAGGATGAAACTCCTTCTACAATTTGGGCTCCACATACCCAGGCGGGTGTACGGACTCACTGAATGATAGAGAATCTCATAATGGATTAAGGATTTATAATCCTTCTTCTTTTTATGCCACTTTGGCCTAGGAAGGCTAACCTATCAATTCAATCTTCAAGGAATCACTAAGATAAATTATATCCTTTGAATACAATCAACTACACATATATGCTCTTAATATTAGGAAGTAAAGATTTTAATATTTGAGTTGATGATAACAACCACTTGTCAGCATATTGACCAGTGCCTAATCATGGGTGATAGAGTCATAACAGAGCATACATATATTAAGATAATTAATAGAAACACAAATACATCCCAGTTAGAGTGCCTTACAAACTATCCTCTCACTCTTACACCAATGTATTAAATCCTTGCATAAATCCTAATCCTCTGCAATCATCTGTAAGATTTAAACTCTCCTTGAAAGTAACTCACAAACAAGAAAATGACTATCTTATAATTAGTATACTCAAAACGCCTTATGAATTGAACATACAAGAATTAATGGTAAATGCAAGAAGACATCATTGACATGAAAATGGAGATTCCATTGTATTTTATTAATATGAACTCAATAATAGTACATTTTGAAGACTCAAAACCAATAGTCAGACCAATGTAGTAATCTACCTTGTAGTTTTATTTTACCATCCTTATTACAATATTAAAACTTGATACTTATAGGTAGCCACAGTCATCTTGGAATCCTTTTGGAAAATAAGGATGCAACAAGCTACGGATGACTGGGCTAAAGGACAAAATATAGTTTCAAAAATAGACAAAACTTATGGCGGATGAGATAACAATATTTGCTATAAGCCATGTAATCATTTTTCTTGCGACTGCCTAAATGCTTGAAGTTGCTTCAAGGTAGTTGGGTCTTTGTCACCTGGATTTTGTTCTTTTTTTGGTGTAGAGGTCTCAATATTTGATCTTCTCCATTATCTTAACCTCCTTCATGCTTGTTGTCCCCTTCATATTTTCTATTTCATGCTATGGGGGTAACTATACCATATCTACTGACCCAAGCAGTGTACACCTCCTCACTTAGCCACTCAAGGTTGATAATTTCATCTTTGTTGTTTTTGAGCTCCTCCTAGTCACTGTTAGCCTTCTCTACTTCTGCTTCCCAAGATTCAAAAAATGCCTTGGCTTTGCTCAAAATATCAATGGTTAATACAAACCAGCCAGTGTTTTCCAGTGTAACAATACTCTTTGTCCTGCT
>MU226795.1:72224-100499 GCA_018584345.1 Thuja plicata | reverse complement strand
TGTTGAATTGTAATCATTTGAAGTCTCCTTTCAACATTTATCAAGCATACAATCAGTCTGATAACTCAGACCAGGAAGTCAGAAGTTTGCATGTGAATTGTTTAACGAAATTCCTTGAGCTTTCAATCAACATTTTGAGGGTAGACTTGAGCAGGGTCATTACATATGAAACAACTTAACTAAACTTTAAACCTTCACCATCTTTGAGTGCCTAGGCCCACCAACTGCCAGATGTCATCACTGCTTATTCACTTATATGTTAGATGTTGAGAGTCTTGGATATAAGCAATTAAGTGAGCCGCCAGATCTTTCCAAACTTGTGTAATATTTAACAGAATCCCTTTACGATATTCTCGGCCCCACCAAGGACACGAATCGCCTCCGCTTTTTTGCTTATACGTTAGATGTGAGCATCTTGGATATAATAAAATAAGCATGCCATCTAATATTTTCTGAGTTTCTCACCTTTTAACAAAGGACTTTCTTAACATGCTCGACCCCACCAAGGACATGCGTCACCTCTGCTTGTTTGCTTATACATTAGATGTCGATCATCTTGGAGATAAGCAAATAAGTGTGTCATCTGATCTTTTCTGAGTTGCCTGATACATAAGGGGATGATGTAAAAGGGACCTACATGGTGAGACTTAGGAATTATTAAATCATTTAGGATGATACAATCTTTTAACAAAAGAAACCCATTCAACACAAACACATGACTTAAAATGACTTAAGTGACCGAAAAAGTAACGCAAGAATAGAAATGGCCAAGGCAATTTGGTTTTTTAGTCACTTTTGACCATTTTCAATTAGGTTGAGGGTTTGAGGAACTTTTGCAGAGGGATGAAAATAATTTGAAACTCAATCCTGAAACCCTTGACACCAATAATGACAGGAGACCCTAAGAAAACTACAAGACACAAATTGGACAAGAAATAGCACCAATAGTGGGTCTCTCTGAGGATGTTTAAACGCTAGGTTATAACAAGAACCACGGATCTCTAGGGAAGCAGACCACAAAATAGACCAACCCAAAAATGGAAATAAATACATGACAAAAGGGAAACAGACCTGTACATATATGAAAGACTACTATGCATGGAAAGTAGAAGTTAATTAAAGAAATTTTTCAAGAATTGTCCATGCACTGGCAATTCCTGTTCTTCATCATCCAGATTCTTGAGGAAGTAAGAATCTTTCCCAAAGGTCCTAGATATAACATAAGGCCCAATCCACAATGATTCAAATTTCTTGTGCTTACCTTTCTCCTTAGCCATAATATTCCACTGTAACACAAAATCACCAAGTAGAAACTTTCTCACATCTGCTCTTCTATCAAAAAGGTATTTCATTTTTTGTTGCAATTTGATATTTTCTCTCTGGATTTCTCTCCTTATTTCATTGAATTCTACCAACTGAATAATCCTTTTTTCCATGGGTTCAAAGATTTCTATTCCTTCATCTTGGATAAACTTATAAATTGGGACCAAATTATTGACAGGCATTCTTGACTGAATACCATAAACCAATTCAAAAGGAGATTTTCCAGTGACTTTCTTGACTATAATCCTATCAGCCCATAGGGCAATTTTCAATTTAACATGCATAGTTCTCTTATTTCCCTCCAAGGTCTTTTTCAAAATTTGTAAAATGATTTTATTGTTGGATTCTACTTAACCATTAGCTTGAGGATGGTATGGGGATGAATAGGACATAACAATTCCCATATCAGAGCAAAAGTTAATGAATTCTTCAGACCTAAAGCACATGGCATTGTACATGATTAGTTTAATGGGAACACCAAATCTAGTAATTATATTATCCATCAAAAAGTCAATAACCACAACACTTGTTTCCTTTTTGGTTGGGATTGCTTCTACCCACTTTGTGAAATAATCAGTTGCTAGTAAAATCCAGCCATGGCCTCCAGTTGACTTTTCATTAAATTCTCCTATAAAATCCATTCCCCACAAGGCAAAGGGAGCTTCTGCTACTAGTGGGTTTAATAACAATGCCCCTGAATATTTCATCTTGCTTGAGAATCTCTGGCATGGCTCACATTTCCTAGAAAAAGTGTGAGCATCTTGGAAAACACAAGGCTAGTAATATCCATCCCTTAAAATTTTGTGGGTTGTTGTTCTGGTAGAATAATGCCCCCCACATATTCCAGCATGCATTTCTTTCAATACCTTCTCTGACTAACCTTTGTAAAGGAATAACAACAAGATCCCATCTCTATTTTTCTAGAACAAATCCCCTAGCAACAAGACATACTTTTGTGATTGTAATTTCAAACTCCTTTGGTTATCATTCAGGTTATCTAGAAATTTAGCATTTTTCAGGAAATAAACAATATTAGTATACCAAGGTTGCATCTCAATACTTGTCAAGCCATTTTCTTTTGCACCAACACTGTTTATTTGAACCAAATCCAAATTTTATTCTATCATCAACTTAGCCAACCCTAATCCCCTCACCAATTTAGTGATATGGATTTCTATATCAAACTCTTGAACTTTGTTTATCCATTTACACCTTTTTCCTGTCACTTCATTTTGAACAAAGATGTCTTTGACAGCAACATGAGGGACATAGGATTTTACTTTTGCATAGACCAAATAAGGCCTAAAATCCTTGACTACCTTTACCAGAGCATAAGCTTGTTTTTCCATCATCTGATAGTTTAATTCAGCTGATTGCAATGACTTACTAAAAAATGCATTGGGGTATTCAAATCCTTCACTATCCTTTTGTAATAAGACTGCTGCAATAGTATGAAATGAGGCAAAAGTAAAAAAATAAAATGGATTAGTGTAATTAGGGGATACAAGGATTGGTGCTTCTTGAATAGCCTTCTTTATTCTTTCCAATGCTGAATGAGCTTCTTGGCCCCATTCAAACTTCACATTTTTCTTTAGCAATTTGACAATAGGCTTAACTAGTTTTGCAAAATTGACAATAAATCTCCTAAAAAAGTTAATCTACCCTAGAAATGATTATGTACCTTTCAAGTTCTTGGGAGCCAATACCTTTTGGATGGCTTTGACCCTTTCAGGATCAATCCTCACCCCTTATTTTGACACTATGTGTCCCAAAAGTTTCCCTTCACTAACAGCAAAGTGACACTTTTTTGGGTTCAGAGATACCCCATACTCCAGTGCTTTTATCATGACATTTTCCAAATGATTGCAATGATCCTCTCCTCTTTTTGAGAAACTTGTTAAATCATCTTGGTAAACTACCATCAGAACATCTATGAGGTCTTTAAATGCTACATCCATGGCTCTTTGAAAAGTAGCACCAGCATTTTTTAGCCCAAATGGCATACGAGGATATACATAGGTGCCCCAAGGGTAGTGAATGTTGTTTTGAATTGCTCAGATTCTTTAACCAACACCTGATTGTACCCTGAGAATCCATCCATCATAGATAACAAGTCACATCCAGTAACTTTATGCAACATAGCCTTCATATTTGGTAATCCATAATTATCTTTCAATGAGGCCACATTTAGGTTTCTGAAATCAACACACAATCTTATTTCCCCTATTTTCCTTCTAACAGGGAATAAGTTAGAAACCCAAGATGAATGTCTAATAGGCTTGATTATGCCTACATCCCTTAACTTCATCAGTTATGTCTGCATCTTGGTAGCTATTAATCGATTGATTGGTCTTTGCTTTTGTCTGAATGGTTTAGTGCCTTCTTTTAAAGGGACATCATGTTGGAATAGATCTTCTCTGTAGGCTTTCAAATCATCATAGGACCAGGCAAAAACATGTTCATACCTTTTCAGCAACTTTATTAAATTTTGTCTCACATTACTGTCCAATTTCTTGCCAATGTACACTAATTGGGGAGATGTTTAAGATCCCAAATTTATTTCCTCTAAGTCTTCCATTTTGGCATTGGACTTCTGAGTCATATAGTTGTCATTTATGCCGAACATGCCTTATAACTTAACTAACCCCTTGGGGATGCAATTAGTATCCAATTGAATGACTTCCTGATCAAAAATATACTCTTTGTCATTCACAATTTACACTAGAGACTCACAATCAATCTTTTGACCATCATATTGATCCATACATTGGATAAACTTGAGGATATCATCATCATCCTCAAAAACTTGCCAATTACGAATATTGTCAGGAAGTGCTGGTCTACTTTTTGTCTCAACCATAGATATGCCAGTAAGAGTAACATCATCATTTTTTAAGGCAATATTTGCCAAGAAATCTGCCATTATATTATTTGATCTTTCAACCCATAATATATTGAAAGCATCAAAGAATTCTATCGTATCCTAGACAGCATGGTTATACAATTTTAATCTATCATCTTTAGCAGCATAATGCCCCCTAATCAGAGATATAATTAGCTGAGAATCTCCATGGGCTTTTAAACATTTAATACCATGCTTGATGGCAATATCGATTCCCAAGATTAATGCCTCATATTCGGTAGTATTGTTTGTACATTGAAAAGTCAACATGAAAGAATATTTGAAAGTGATACCTGATGGAGATATCAGAAAGACTCCTACTCTAGACCCTTCTTTTGAACATCCTCCATCAAAGTAAATTTTCCAGAGCCCATTTTGTTGCAACAACAATTCATCCACAATTGGGTCAATGTTTTTTAGCTGTGGATTGACTTCTTCAACCATAAAATTTTCCATGTCAACATTCACACAATAGTTTAATTGATCAGGTAAGACCACCTCAACCATAACAGACAATGGGGGTTCTCTATACAATGTGACCTCATTCCCATTCACAGGGATAGTTGCAAAGGATAAATCCAACTACATCTTTCCTCCTACTAATGCTGCCCATTGCCTTGACAGAAGCATACCATAATATGGTTTAGTATCCACTACCACTATGTCCATCCTATATGTTGCTTCAGGGAAGGCATAAATTTTCACTTCAATATCCTTCAATGTCCCTATCACAAGAACTTCCCTGTTATACATGGCATAGCAACTTCCAGCAAGTGTAGTAACCCAGAGGCCTAATTCTTTCATCACATGATAGGACATTACATTTGTTGCTGCTCCAGAATCAATCATGCAATTTTTTAGAAAAAAAATTATTTACCATTAAGGTGACATAGAATGGATCGGCAGACAATGGTTCTTTGGTTATTATATATCCAATACAGATGTTAGAAATCTCTTTGTCTTTTCCCTTTTCTTTCACTAATGGACACTCTTCCTTAGCACTATTTGGTGTCAAAGACATCTCCTCATGATTAAGGACAGATACATCATCTATTCCTTTTAATAATGCTAGAGCAACTTCTTTATGTTCTTTTATTTTCAACATTTCCATAAGTGGAACTAAAACTTTCATTTGGGTCAAAGAATGTTTCATGTCAAAATGAGGCAATTCAAAAGGCATATCATTCATTTTTTTCATTTTTTTGATTCTCTCATTTGGTACCAACTCTTCTTTTGATATCCCCTCCCCAACATGATTATGGGAAGATTTTGCTTATTTGAAACATTAATTTTGGCTATCATTCTTAGGATGGAAACCCTTACTTACTTGAGGTGAGTCTTTCTTAACATAAGCAGGGGTAGACTTGCCTTGAGCTAGTTGTACTATCCTATTTCTTAAGTTGTAGGAATTTTTGGCTTGATTAATTGTTGCAATAGTTAAAGACCTTTTCTCTTCATCAGTAGGAGTTCTAAAATGAGATTGTGAACTATCATCACCCACAGTGTTTATAGTTTCTTGTGAAACATATTCATCCTGATCATTTTGATATGTTGAATGTTGTAACTGATTTGTAAAACAATGATTATCCTTCGAATATGAATCATCATAGGATGAGGCAATATCAGGGAGCCATGGATAAGGTTTATTTACTATGAACATGTTAATAGCAGTGTTGTCCTTCTCTCCTTCTTCTGTTTGGTCAAACAAAGCCTGAGCTACTACACATTGATAGGGAGAGTGTGGCATGTTACAAGCATCACACCAGGGAGTATTCTCAACATAGTTGGCATTGTTTCTTTTCAGGGGATCTGGAGTTTCTTTTTCTTTTGGGTTTTCTTGTCCCTCAAGGATAGGTTTGCCATTATTCCAATTGGTCTTATATGGATAATCTCTCAGATTAGGCTATCTATCAAATCTTTGGTTATTATACTTATTATCTTGGTACCCTCCTCTATCATTCTTATCCATCTTGGCAGCAAGGTCTTTTACTGCACTCACCAATTTATCCACTTTATCACCTTTTTTGACATTTTTGTTGACTAATCCCTTTTCTTTCCAAAGTTTATTGTCTTCTCTCTTCCCCAATTTCCCCGATGCTCTCCTATTACTTTCAATGTCAATTTCCATCTTGTAAGCATCCCTTAAAGTAGTTGGGTTTTTATCTCTAAGTAGATAAGACATTTTTCCATCAGCGGCATTTATGTAAGTGGTAACGCATACTTCCTCATCTAACCTCAAAACTTGGAACAATTTGTTCATGGCCTTTTGGAATCTACTATTAGAATCAGCCATATTTTCATTTGGAAAATTCTTGATGTCATTAAACTCATTTAACATATACCCAGAATTAACATGCTCTCTATACTGCTCCCTAAAGGATTTTACAAATTCATCCTAAGAGGCAATACTATCATTAGGTAAGTTTCTGAACCAATCCCTAGCATCTTCAATTAAAGATTCAACAAACAGTTTCATGATGACATCCTCATCTTCAATTTCAAAGTCAATCATCTTATCACCAAAATATTTTAAATGCTCTTCACAAGTAACAACATTATTTCCTGTGAACTTAGGGATTCTATCTCTTACCTCATTAGGGATCACATTAGGGTGACCAGGTATGCCTTCAAAGAAGAGAGCTCTGTATCTATTCATGTGGATAGGCCTCTTTTGAAAATTCCCCAGCTTGTTATCACCACTTGGTCCATCAATTTCTCCTTCATGCTAAACTGGTGGAGGAACACTCTATTTGGGCTTGGCAGTTTGAAAACTTGAGTGAGGACCGTTGATTTGAGAAGCTACATTAGGACCAGAGCTATGAACATTTTGTTTGTTTCCACATTTTTGGACCTTAGATGCACCACCTTGATTGTTCATATTTAAATCAGTAGATGAATTCAATTGTTTTACTCCTTGATTTACATGCATAGAACTACTTGCAGTTGTATTATTGGTAGCATGAAGTAAGGCTATCTTCATCTTCATATCAGCTATGACAGCCTCCAATTCAAACTTTTCTAGTTGTTTTGCCAAGTCATCCTTAGCCTTCCTGGCTTGTTCAATATCCAAATCAATTTGAGGTATTCCTTTAGGGTTAGAAACTTTCTGCACAGGCTCATTTATATTGATACCAACAACCTTTTGTTTACCTTTGTCAGGGGAATCTTTAGTTGTTGCTTTGAGTTTCACATTTAGTTCATTCTCATATGTGAATAGCTGCCTAATTACAGGTCCCTCCTTCTCAAACTCATCCTTTTTAGGGTTTGATATTTTATTTAGGGTTTTGTTTCTCTCATCATTGAGGGTACCAAACAATTTTGGATCCAGACCTTTGACTTCTTGATTCAGGCTTTTAGTCTTAAGGTCATTTCTTCTAGTTTCAACTAAGAGTTCTTCTCTTTCCAATAATAGATAATATATCCTTTGCTCACATTTTTCCCTTGCATTAGCTATTTCCTTTTCTTGTTCTTTCTTTTTTCTTTTTAAAGCCACAACCTCATCTTGCAACTTATCAGAGTCATATGATGTTGTTTCAACATCAAAAGTCTCTTCTAGTGGAGAAATATTTTCTTCTACAAGAAAGAACCCTATGTCAGTATTTTATCCATCTCTAAAGGGATAAAAATTGGTATTAGCTCTATAAGCATCGACTGGTCCCACAGGTTCTGCATCTTTAGATGAAGAAGACTTCCTTTCTGAAATGGGAGTATCCTTTTTTCTTTTAGAGGCATGTTGGGAATCATGTTTAGATGCCCCTCTTTTGGACCATTGTTTCCTTTGAGGCGTATGGAGCTCCTCTCCAAGATCCTATTCAGGATTTAGTCTGGAATATGATCTGGTATTTCTTTGTTGGCTCATCTCTCAGAATGAACAAATAATTTTACTATGCAATACTAGACTACACAGAAGTTAGAGTCGCCACCCCTTTTCAGAGGATTAGTATATAAGAAAATCAAGTACCTTGTCCTATCTCAGATTTCATCTTAAGTAAATATTGAAATTTGTAGATATATCAAGCTTGATAATTCCTCACCAGTTTATTCCAACTGAGACGGGATCTATATCATCTTCAGAATTAGGACCTTCAAACAATGCACCACAATCGATAAGTAGGATAGACTCTCTCTAATGATTATCTGGAAGAACAAATTGATTCTCAATATTGTAAGAACAAGTGATTTCATGATCATGACTCTGAGATCATTACAAGAGTCCCTAGTAGACTTAACTAAAATTTGATTTATCTTAAACACACCAGAGATTTATTGATTTCTTCAACAAGATTTTTGCATCTTACTCCCCAGTAGAGTCACCAATTTGTTATCCCTTTTTCTTGTATGAATCAATTAAAACAACAATAAATTCCTAACCCTCTATTCCCAATGTAGATTCATACATGAATAGGAATAATTAAAAAGGATGAAACTCCTTCTACACTTTGGGCTCCACATACCCAAGCGGGTGTACCTGATTACAGACTCACTAAATGACAGAGAATATCATAATGGATTAAGGATTTATAATCCTTCTTCTTTTTATGCCACTTTGGCCTAGGAAGGATAATCTATCAATTCACTCTTCAAGGAATCACTAAGATGAATTATATCCTTTGAATACAATCAAATGTACATATATACTCTTAATATCAGGAAGTAAAGATTTTAATATTTGAGTTGATGATAACAACCACTTGTCAGCATATTGACCAGTGCCTAATCATGGGTGATAGAGTCATAAAAGAGCATACACATATTAAGATAATTAATAGAAACACAAATGAATCCCAGATAGAGCGCCTTACAAACTATCCTCTCACTCTTACACCAATGTATCAAATCCTTGCATAAATCCTAATCCTCTGCAATCATCTGTAAGATTTAAACTCTCCTTGAAAGTAACTCACAAACAAGAACATGACTATCTTATAACCAGTATACTCAAAATGCCTTACAAATTGAACATACAAGAATTAATAGTAAATGTAAGAAAACATCATAGACATGAAAATGGAGATTCCATTGTATTTTATTAATATGAACTCAATAACAGTACATTTTGAAGACTCAAAACCAATAGTCAGACCAATGTAGTAATTTGCCTTGTTGTCTTATTTTACCATCCTTATTACAATATTACAACTTGATACTTATAGGTAGCCACAGTCATCTTGGAATCCTTTTCAAAAATAAGGATGCAACAAGCTATGCATGACTGGGTTAAAGGACAAAATATAGTTTCAAAAAGAGACAAAACTTATGGCGGATGAGATAACAATATTTGCTATAAGCCATGTAATCATTTGTCTTGCGACTGCCTGAATGCTTGAAGTTGCTCCAAGGTAGTTGGGTCTTTTTCACATGGATTTTGTTATTTTGTTGGTGTAGAGGTCTTAATATTTGATCTACTCCATTATCTTAACCTCCTTGATTCTAGCTATCCCCTTCATATTTTCTATTTCATGCTATGGGGGTAACTATACCATATCTGCTAACCCAAGTAGTGTACACCTCATCACTTGGCCACTCGAGGTTGAGAACTTCATCTTTGTAGTTGTTGAACTCCTCCCAGTCATTGTTAGCCTTCTCTACTTCTACTTCCCAAGATTCAAAAAATGCCTTGGATTTGCTCAAAATATCAATGGTTAATACAAACTAGCCAGTGTTTGCCAGTGTAACAATACTCTTTGTCCTGCTAGTCAGTGCCTCATTTAACTTCCTCAGCCATAGAGCTTCATTCTTTATGCTCCCATCCTTTTTGAACATGTTAGGATACATATCATACCTATCCTTGGAAAAATATCCTCTTAGGGTGATGATTTTATTCATAGCCATGTTCCTTTTGGTGTCTAAATTGATCATCAATTTGATACACTTGTGAGTGCTTGTTAGGAAAAAATCAATATTATTTTGTTCTTTTGAGAGGGAATAGAAATATTTGACATGGGATGCCTTCCCTTTCCACTTATTTACTATTAGCTCCCATTGCTTCTTTTCATCCTCATGCCAGCTGGTGATGCTTGTGATCTTTTTTCCCAATGAGTAGAGGTTAGCAAGGTTAATTTCACTGGCACATATTTTGAGATTTGAAAATATCTGATCTGTGTGATTTTGCTTCACCAATTCTTCAACTTGTTTGTAGGCCTTGGAATCTTCTAATTCCCTCTTACCCTCTTCTTCTAATCTTGTCCTTTCATTGATTAGCCTGTTCTTCTCAGCTTCTAATTCTTCTCTTTCGGTATCAATAGCTTCCTGAGTAGTAGGACTTAGAGGTGCAGTGGATGGGGGATATGTTATAAACAAACTTGAGGAGGAAGGCTGATATGGGTCCTAAGAAATTAGCCTTTGGGTCACCAGTTGAATCTTTTTCTTACCTTCCAACTTTTCTATTTTGTTATCCTTAATCAAAGATTTCACCTTCTCTTCATTGTAAGCTTTGAGCACAAACTCATATCTTTCATTCAAACTAGCATATGCTTCCTTTTCTTTCTCTGACACTTTCATGCTCAAATTGGCAACCTGTACAACAAGGTTAGCCACTTTAGTTCCTGAGGTATCTGCAACCCTTTTCACAATTAGGCTGCCTGTGTCTTCAGACTCATCATCTTCTTTAATTCTTCTCTTGTCCTTTTTCTTTAGTGACCAGATTGCCAATGTTGCATGATCCTCACTAAAGTGGGCATTAATTGCTGTCCCAGCGGGGCTTATGGGTTTATCTTGTTTCCTTATAGCATCAAAAACCACAGCATTAGCTAAATCCCATTGTGGCAATATGAGAACTCCTTTCCTTTTGATCATTTGTCTAACCTCTTTAGGAGTAATCTTATCAAATTTTGATATCAATTCTTGCTTGACTGCGTTCTCTATGTCCTCCTTGGCACCATTGGGTTGAACTTCTATCATTTTTTGGCACTTATCATTGTAGTGACCAATATGGCATCTCCATAGGAACTAAATAAAAGTCCTAGTTTTGATGAAATTGCCATCAGACAAGAATTCATCACTACCTTGTTTGGTCACAGGATCTAATTCCTTGCCAGCAAATTCTGCCACTGTGAGGTCAGATGATGTATGTTTAGGCTCTTCTGGCATCCCTTCTTGTAGTTCTTGAGTGGTAACAACTACTTCACCAGCATTTCTCATCTTGTGCAATTTCTCAGCAATGGTCTGGTCATCATATTGCATAGGGGATTGGGAAGGAGAATACAATTCACCTCCTTTTTCCTCTGTTTCCACCCTTTGCCTCTTTGGAGAGGGTACTTCTTGAACATCAGTATTCATTGGCATGTTTCCCTTATGCTGAATGGGCTTATCAACTCTAGGAGCAACAATGGTATATCCTCTTCTTTTGTATACTACATAGTTCCTAGGTGGAACTATTCTTCTTTGTGGGAATCTATTCAAAATAGCAAGAGCCTTTTCTGGATCACTATCAACTTCTCTCTGTCTCTTGTCATATAGGGTTTTCATTATTCCCTCAAAAAAATTCATTAGTGAATCCATTTTATATGACCATGGGAAAAAATCCTTTAGAGGATCATAGGTCTTGTCAAAATTTTGGACAAAGTCCAAGGCTTTCTTATATGCCATCCATTTTTCCTTCCTGACTTCTTAAACCTCTAGGTCAAAAATGTTCCTGATAATATCCTCTTGATAGTAGAATTGATCGTTTAGCATTATACAATTTTTCCTCTTCCTAAACATGCCCATGATAAAATCTTCATTATCTGCACACCTAGATATGGAAGTGGATAAATGATAGGGCTCAAAGTATTTGCCAAACTTTGTCCACCCCCCTTTTGTTATGATAAAGTGATGGGCTCTAGTGAGGGTAGGAAAGATATTTCCCTTCATCTTTCTGGTCAAGGCTTCTCCTGTAGCCCACCTAATTGTCTTATAACTTCTGCTATCCCAATCTTGAGTGGGACTCTGTAGGGTAACACATAAGGGGTACCTCTGAAACCATAAACCCTAATCACTGTGGCAAAAGGGTATAAGATTAAATCTCCCCAATTGTGAGAAATTTTCAACTCTGGGGAATACTCCATAGGCCTTAAAATCATCATTATTTCATTATGAACTCTATCATTTTGGTTTCTTAGCAATGACTTAAGTCTGGTTGCAAAAAAATTGTCAAAATACACATAGCTAGCATTCTTTCTGTCCCAGGACAAATCTACACTCCACATCTGAATAGGCAATTCTTTACCATCTTGGAATTTTTCTAATTCCATTTCATCTTCAAAGAAGTTAGCACTATTGAATAAGAACATATGCATCATGAGGGAATACCAACCCATTGGTTTCTATATATTGCCATCTTGGATCCCTGATAGACCATCATGCATTTCCTGAGCAATATAAGATGCATAGTCAAACACTATTGACAAGTGGGGATGCAGAATCTGAACAACCATCAACATTATATGGAAAGGCATTTCCCTCTCCTCATTTATCCCCAAAACATTGCACAAAGCACTGTACATTTTTCTATCTTTGCCATTGAGAAGATCCAATTTAAAGGGTTCTTGGGTTCTAGGCCCTATCACTACCAAGTCTCCTATTTTGTTGGCATGCCCCTTCACTACTTCACCCCTATAATAGTCTCTTTGGTTATTGTATATTTCTTTGAAATACTCATGATCAATATCATCCATATTTTGGGAGGGATCAGTCAGCTTGAAAATCCTTCTGATTTCATCTTCTAATACAGTCAATATTATGTTTCCCCAAATATCCCTAACAACCCTAGTCACCTTATCATAATTTTTTGTGATCAAGATGAATAAATCAATATACATGAACACACTGGGAGCTATAAGTTTTCCCACATCTAATTCCCAAATATTGCAGTCTGGAGTAGAGGCATTCCTTTGACTATAGGCCATCCTTAACAGAGTAAGGCCATCAAAACTAGTAATAGCATCTTTTTCCCACCTACCCGAATCATATAATCCTTCCCCAATTTTGAAGTGGGATTGTTGTGGAACTAATTTTTTAGCTTGTGTGGCATCCCCTGAAGACAATGGTAACTGCTAAAACAAATCTTCCCTAACGTTCCATTTTTGGTAATCAACCTGTCCCAAAATTTCAACTCTGAGGGCCATTCTAAGGGTTTTCTATCAATACAAGAACTAGATTCTGAAACAAGAGCTCTAAAAATTTCTCTAAACTACAAATTCCACCCCAATTTTGAATGCAAGTGAACAATAAGCTTACCCATTTTGTACAGAAGTCGCGTGGAGCTGGTTTTCTCCACAATTCTATCTTTGCTCAAATAACTTTGGTGAATTATTGAGCCTGCAGTTGGCTTAATCAATTTCATGCCTCAATCAAATTAGTCTTTTGAATTGGATTCAACTAGAGGTGTCACATGTTCTACAATTAATCCACAGCTTCAATTTCACGGTTTAATGGCTCTCTGCAACTTGTTCTGTCAATTTTGAATTTGAGCCGTCGATTATGGACATCACTCTTCGCATCTGACAGCTATCTTATTTTCCCAAAAATTACTGTCAACTGAGGACACATGTCACGTCCTCTTATTTTCTTATTTTTTAGATGTCAATCATCCTGGATATAAGTGATTAAGTGAGCCGTTATATATGAAACAACTTAACTAAACTTTAAACCTTTTCCAGCTTTGAGTGCTTGGGCCCACCAACTGCCAGATGTCATCACCGCTTATTCACTTATTTGTTAGATGTCAAGCATCTTGGATATAAGTGATTAAGTGAGCCGTCATATCTTTCCAAACTTGTGTACTATTTAACAGAATGCCTTTACAATATTCTCGGCCCCACCAAGGACACGCATCGCCTCCACTTATTCGCTTATACATTAGATGTCAAGCATCTTGGATATAAGTGAATAAGTGCATCGTTTGATATTTTTTGAGTTTCTCACCTTTTAACAGAGGACTTTCTTAACATGCTCGGCCCCACCAAGGGCACGTGTCACCTCCGCTTGTTCACTTATACATTAGATGTCGAGCATCTTGGAGATAAGTGAATAAGCGCACCGTCTAATCTTTTCTGAGTTACCTGATACATAAGGGGACGATGTAAAATGGACCTACATGATGAGACTTAGGAATTATTAAAGTGTTTAGGATGATACAATATTTTAACAAAATCAACCCATTCAACACAAACACATGACTTAAAATGACTTAAGTGACCGAAAAAGTAACGCAAGAATAGAATAGGCCAAGGCAATTTGGTTTTTTAGTCACTTTTGACCATTTTCAATTAGGTTGAGGGTTTGAGGAACTTTTGTAGAGGGATGAAAATAATTTGAAACTCAATCCTTAAACCCTTGACACTAATAATGATAGGAGATCCTAAGAAAACTACAAGACACAAATTACACAAGAAATAACACCAACAGGAAGGATTGTATGGACACTTCTGAGAGCCAAGACCTAGAAAATCTCTAGTGTCTCTGAAAAGGGTGTTAGGATCCTAAGTCTAGTTGTCACTTGTTAAGAAATTTTCCCAAGATAATGCCAAAAAGGTCACCAAATAGGGCTAATTGCTTCTAGCCCTATTTTGGAGGAAATTGCATGGTTTCTTCAAGCTCATTTTGGTTTTTGATGCAAAGTGAGTTTGTAGAGGTTGAAATTTGTCCTATTGACATCCTTGAATACTACCTTACCAATTTGGTGATGTTTGGAATCCATTTGGACTAGATTGTACAAATGGAGCAAAAAAGACTAATTTGGGTCTAAAGTAAGGTTTGCAAAGATTTGAGTTCTACTTTGTTGGTGTTCACTAGTTGAAGGAATTAGGATCTTGTGATAAGATACCTAAGGAGCCTAGGGTTAGTGGAAGAACCCTAGTAGGTCGGTGAGTGACCTAGGAGACCCTAGAAGAGGTCTAGTAGGAGCAAGACTAGTGCTACATCAGAGTGGTATCAAAGCAAGTTGAGAAACATGGGAAGATTAGTTTATCTCAGAAGTGGAATCTTGTGGTTCTACAAAGATGGTGACAAATGCAAAACTAGCGAAGGATATGGAGGAGAAAAAGGAGAAAAATAGACTCCTTGAGGATACTTTGGAAGCAATGAGAGTAAAGATGGAAGAACTAGTAGATGCTACTAGGAAGAAAGAATATGAAGGTAAATCCAATAGTAAGGGTAAGAAGAAGATTGAGGAAGAAGACTACATTCCTGAACCTAACCCAGTATTGAATGAGGAACCTTTCTTAAAGGCCATAAAAGAATTAAGTGGCAAAGATTTGGAAGGGATACCTTTATTCGAAGGAAAGATGGATATTGAGGCAGTTATGGACTAGATTGAAGCAATGGAGAATCACTTCGAATGTGAGGGGATAAGTGCATCCCAAAGGGTTAAAATGGCCAAGTCTAGACTCAAAGGGTTAGCTTTGACTTGGTGGAAATACCTTCAGGATGAGAGGGTGAGCATGGGAAAGCAACCAATAGAAAATTGGAATGCTATGGTAACCAAATTGAAGGAGAGTTATCTTCCAGAGGACTACAAAATACAACTCCATAGGAAGAGATAAAACTTGAAGCAAAAAGACCTAGATGTGGCCTCATATACTGAGCAATTCCAAAGATTGTGTTTAAGGTCTAAATTTTAGGAAGAAGAGCCAATTAAAGTGGCTAGATATTTGGGTGGATTGAAGTGGAATATCCAAGAGGAGATTAGCCTATGGACACCTACAACTATCCAAAAATGCCATCAATTGGCTATAAAGGTAGAAGAGAAGAATAAGAAGAAAGTGGATTCTAGTTTCAAGGGAAACAATAACAATAGAGGTAGAGGAAGAGACCAAAGAGGTCAAAGAGGAGGCTACCAAGGTAGGGGTATTGAGAAAAGGTCACAAGGAGAGACCAAGTTGACAAAGCAACAAACTGAGAGAAGTTCAAGAGGAGGCTATAATAGAGGTAGGGGTAACCATGGTTGTCCTAGAAGAGGAAGAGGAGGTAGGAGTAGTTCATATTTTGAAACCATGAAATTTTATTACTATGGAAAGCTAGGCCATCCATCCTATAGATTCCCTGACAAGACTTTTGCAGAAAATAGTGATAAGAGGATAGCATATGCACAAGAGGATTCTTGAAGTGTCAAGACCCCTAAAGTAGACCATCTAGAATCAGAGATGGGTGAGAATATAATTTTCAAGAGGGTCTTAATAAGGAAACCAATCAAGGATGAGCTCAATCATCGGAGGTAATTGTTTAGAGTCAAGTGCAAGATTCTTGGCAAAGTATGTAAGGTGATTGTTGATTCTAGATCCACAGACAACATCATTTTAGAGGAGGCAGTAGTAAAGCTTAAGCTAGCCAAAATACCCCATGTGAACCCTTATAAGGTGACATGGCTCAACAAAGGCCAGAGTGTCTTGGTCAATGAGAAAACATGGGTAGAATTCTCAATAGCAGGATACAAGGACAAATTGATGTAACACACCTAGGCTTGCTCTTTACCCTATTCTCCTCGAGGGTCTTCTTAGGCCAATTAACTAACCTATTAGGGTTCTATACACAACCCTACTCACTTTAGGTATCTTGACACAAGATCCTAACCCTTCAACTAGTGTACACCAAAATGTACTGATCAAAAGTTCTTCATTCTACAACATAAACTAACTAGGTCTTCCCTAGTCACACTCTCCAAGAATTGTCTCAATTCCTCATAGGATCTAGTTCCATGGAAGGATAGGTCACCAAGACCTCCAATGATACCATTTTATCCTCTACATACACCATTCATAAATAGATAATAATTGAGTGCATCACAATCCACCTTTCTCACCCCAAATAGGGCTACAAGCCAATTAGGCCTTTTTCTTGCAAATTTAAAGATAACTTGAAATTTTATCACACAATCCTACAAAAGGGTTAATGATTTAGACACCCTTTATCAAGAAATTTTGGATTTTCAAGGTCTCCAATCCTCAAATTGTCTATATAACCCTTCCTATGATTATGCCTAAAAATCAGGGTTTTAGGACTTTTTGACAGTCTGAACACAAATGTGTGCTTCCAACACACCACAAAAATCCTCCAATCTTCTCCTTCAAATTGGGGGTCTTGCAAAAATTAATATATCACTCCATGAGCTTTGGTTGAAGCCACCAATGCATTCAACCCTTCTTGCATCACTTGCAATGTTTCTCATTCCCTAGCCATGCACAGTAGGCTCGCCGAGGGCATCATTGCAAAATTAGAAAAAATACTTTCTTGGGCCCCTGATTCTATGAAAAATAATTTAGATGGAGTCTCCTCACCCATGCCAAGAACCCATATAGAAACTACGGTGGCAAGTTGAGTTAAGACCCCATTTGTCCAACCTGCCTGGTCCAGACTAGCGACAAGGTAAAACACAAAGAATTTAACAAAACCAATATAAATACTACAACTTTGCAAAATAACCCCACACAGAATCTCAAATTAACCTACCCTACATTAATCAATGGATGTAGACTAAGATCTAATCCATCTTCCTGTTGTAAACAATAAAACACACTGAAATTGCTCTAAAAATGCACACACAGAAAATCTTGTATTTTCAAAATGTTCACCAACCTTTCCTACAGGTCAAGGAAGGCCTTTTATACTTGTCCCCATCCCTAATCTGATTGTTTTAGATAGTTACAATAACCATTTCATCAAAAAATCTCTTCTTGCATAATTGTTGTCAATGTTGTCAAATGACAACATTGACAATTTTGACAACTTTCCACAATTTTAGGAAATTCATTCTAAAATTTTTTCTAAGACCATGAAAACATCATAAAAGACTTAGGTAGACCATGCTTACCTCTCTTAAGTCCCAAAACACTCTTTTTCTACATTTGACCCCTATGTGCTTGATGTTGGTTGTATTTCTTATTTTGGCAGTTTTCCTGGTTCCTTTTCCTGCTCTCTATATTCTGCTATGCTCAATTCTATTATCTCTTGTTAATTATGCCCTTACCTATGTAAAGTTTTAGGTTTTCAAGTCTAAACCTAGCTCAATTTGTAAAAACCTTGAAAACCCTCAGCTTCCCAAGTGTTAAACGTTAAAATTAAACCCTAAGTCATGTCGCTTCTGTTTCGATGTTATTTTTTCTATTCACTTAAGGCATGTGTTGCAATTAAGTCACCTCGTCGCATTACTCCAGCCAAATATTCCAATTGTCCTCTCGACTTCACATTTTCCTTGTGTTGCGTGGTCTCATTTAAGTTTAGCATATTCCTTTGGCCTTCTGAGACTCAGCGATTCCTTTCATGTCGGGTAGTCGCAAGATAGTTATGATATAAAGCTTTATGCAGAAGGGACCCACTTCTTAGTCGGGTGATCGCGGGAGATTCTTAACAGTTATGAAAATGTTCTCAAACTTTGCAATTACCTTATGGCTTGTTATCGCCAAATCAAGCCAAAGCTAAAAGTTAAGTCAGGTCTTCAGTCGCATGATCTCAAAATGGAACGGCGGTTAAGAGATCTTGACCAAGAGTTCGCGACTGACCGTCCGAGGTTTGCAATAAATTATAGTCAGGATGTCACCAGAACAAGGTGATGACTCAGTTCTCTAGTATGTAGTAAGTGAACAAATAGCTACATAACATGTGTCATAAGGCAAGTGGATTATTGCATGGTCGCCAGAAGGAAAAAATGGACTTAGCGACAATGAGACTAGGTACTTTCCCTTTAGTTGCGGTGTCTGAGAAAGATTTAAGGGTATGCATATGCATATAGCGATCAAGCGATGGCCATAGGATAAATAGATCAAAGGATCTAACAGTGCTTGCAAAGTCTGAGAAGAAAGGTGCCCTAAGGAAAAAGTCCTCCTGACTTGGCGATTTAGGTATGTCGCGTAGTTGTCAGTAGTGGAAAAAGGGCGCATATAACTGTTGTGATAAATTTTAACATTCAGAGCTTATATCCCGTGATTGGGCGACTAATCATTGTCGCGTAGTCTTGAGATAAAATCAAAACACTCAGCGATAGGGAGAAAACTGTAAAAGGTTAAGAAAGACAGTTAGTTGCAAGGTCTCGGAAAGGATGATGAGTTAGTCTTAACTGTGCGCGACTATGATTTTAGTTGGGTCGCGTGATCGCCAGATAATCACTTGGGTCAGCCAAAGGTAAGAAAATTCATTGTCACCATGTCTTGAGATGGAACCATGGTTAGTGACAGAGGCCTACGACAAAGAGACTTAATGCAGTCGCGCAGGCGCCTAATCCCAAAATCTAAAAAATGGCGGCAGTATTTTGATGTGACACTATCAATCACTCGGCAACCAATCACAGGCTTGCATTTTGATCACTGTACAAAAAGAGTAGCTGAGATGTAAGACAGTTGATGAATTACAATGTGACATGTCAGCCCTTTTTAATACAGTTGGATTGCTCCAAGGATTCACTTTCAAAAATTTGATTTCCTGTCAAGCTCAGGAACTACGGATAGGTTTTTATTCAAGTTCACAGCATGTTGAATTAATGACAGAACTGATATTTATGAATCATGGGTTGCGTTCTCTGAATGATGGCTATAAGGAGTTGATGGTGCATTCATTTTTATTCACCATGCTTTCAGTCTCTAGATCTCAAGTTGCTAAGTTTTTAGAAAAAGAGATATTCTGCTCAGCTTGTAGTGTTTCCAAAGTTCATCAAAGAGTTCTAAGTTTCAGGAAATTGTGCATAGGACAGTCAGCTGATATCTGAAATAGATTTGTTTCAATATCGGTAAGGAAAGAGAGATTCAGGGTGTTGCAAGGATGAGCAGAGCTACGAGTATTTCTTCAACAAGTGGAGGCAGTGAAGAGAAATAGAAACGAAAGGCAAGTTTCTCTGATGAGTTTCTCCATCACCTGCCTGGTTTAACGCAGAATAAAAAGGCTAATGCTAATGTCCTCTTGGATGAGTACAAAAATATTCGAGATGTTGTGACTCCGGGGACAACAGGTTTCTCCCTTTTCAATTATTTCTATAAAAATTCTGATAAGCCGATCCCAGTATCAAACCCTTGGACATGTGGTTTAGCTAGATTGCTTGTTCCTGATGTCTTCCTAGATGTAGACCTATTTCTAGACCTAGCCAATCACTGTGATGTCCTGACAAAGACCATCAAAAGGGATGATGGCACTGCCCTTTTAATTTTGAACAAAAACTCATTCATGCAGGCTTTTGGCTTGTTTAGCACCATGTTCACTAAGATTGACATGACAAAGCAGGAGAAGAGGTATAATTCAAAGCCTGCTATTGCTAAAGGCTTACTGCAGAAGCACATGTTGAAAGAAGTGAAAAAGTACTTAGATCCTATGGTTGAGCCAAATCCATATTATTATAAGGATCTACACTTCTACATTAAGTATAATGCTTATGCCCTATGTAGAGTGCTAGGGATAGATGGAGATGCAGAGAAAATCAATGCTGGCATCTTCATGATGGTACTAGACTTGCAAGAGGTACATTCAAGCACTAACTATGACTATATTCAGCATATCATAGATGAAATGCATGAGGGTTTCATTGCAACCTAGAAAAGACTAAAGAGTCCAAAGGAGAAGGAGCCTAAATTTTTTCATTACTCTGTCCTCTCCTTTTATACTTCAATTTTGCAATCATGGATGTTAATAATTTAACTCCTCAGAGATTCTATCAGACAGCACCAAATCCTATCCAGTTTTGGGTGAGGTTTTGGAATTACACTTCTAGGGAGTGTGACTACTGTGCTTTTCAGAATTGGATTGTGTATCCAATTGTATAGAGTTTGGGAACAAGTAGGACTAGAGTCCCATTAAAGATCATACAACTGCTCAGGCCCTTTGAGTATACAGATAATTCGCCTGAAAAACATAATTGGGGTGATTTCTTCTTGGAGGAGAATTATACCATTACCAAGGTATATGGGTGTATTCACCCACCTCATTTATTACTGTATCATGTGCCTGCAAGAGTAGCTGCAATGGAATTCATATGGCAGTTGATGTTAACAGATAATGAGCACTTTGCACCGCACAAGAAGGGGACTATAACCCCTAGGCAATTTAAAATTTCCAACTTTACAATTGGCAAGAATGCCATTGATGAAGTGGGTCAATGGTTGGAGAAATACAGGATGGGGGCAGCCCCTTATAGATACATTGACCCAGAGGGCTTCATGGCAGGGGTTAGGAAATTGTATACTCCTACAATCCCTAATACAAATGTTCACTGTGAGTGCATAGAAGAAGATGTAACAAGGAACATCTTGGATGAAGATGACATCCAGACAAGAAGACTTAGAATCTAGGAGTTGCTGAAACTGGAAAGGCAAATAAAAAGAAATGGGTTGTCTTTTGGGGGTTTTTACCCTGATCTCCCATAATTTGATAGAATTAAGGCTGTGATAGATAACTATTATGTTCTTGTAGAGCAACTGGATATAGTCCTGGACAAGGAAGGTGCTTAGTCACCTCAGCACTCAGGATCAGAGTATGATAGTGGTGATGAAAGTGATTATGCACGTCCTACCATGTCTCCTTCACCACAATAAGCCTTAGAACAAGAAATGGTTGAGATTCCATAGTTACAAGGAGCAGAGGGTCATATTATAGATCTGACAGTTGCTACCCAGCCTGATGATGTAGAAGAGCCTGCTACGAAGAGGTAGAAATTGGAAGTAGGGAAGCCTTTAGTGGAAGGGAAAAGTAAGAAAAAGGACAAGGCTAAGGCCTTAGTACCTGGCACTAGGTTATATGACCATAACCTAAGAAAATCAATCAGGGAAGGCAAGAAGCAACGGCCTGACCTAGAAGATGAAGTTGAGATACCACTCAGGGCCTGTGTTGATGAAAGATTGCTTCATCAAAAAAAATTCCTAGATGATGATAGCTCTGTTAAAATCGAGGAGTTTAAAGACTTCCTAAGATGGCACAAAATAGAGAAAATAAGATCCCAATTAACAGTTGATGGGAAAGAAACAATTACAAATGAAGCCCTAGTGGCTTTGCAGAATTACGATCCTGAGAATGAGGACATTTCACCTGAGGATGCCAGGAAGATTGTGCTGGGAAGTGGGATATTATTGGCTGAGGGATGGGATTTGGCATCTGCCTTCATCATAGACCAAATCAGAAATTAGCCAGATCTTAAAATGGCTAGTGAGGTCCACGCAGGAGACATGATAAAAGGATTTGGGTATAGCCCAAAATCTTAGGCTTTTGCAATGTGGAGCCTAAGCCCAAAAGACCAGAAGCCCCAGTTAGTAAATATTCAAGAAAATATGGTGGGCAATCAGATGGTGTGGTCTGTACAAAATACAAGGGACTTATAAATCTCCCAAATTATGACACACTAGGCTCAATTGAATGAAGACAAGACCAAACAATTGTCTGAGAGGTATAGTACTTTGTTGGAAGAAACAAGTGCATTGTCTAAAGATAGAAATATGTGCCACATACAACTGTACCAGCGAGATCAGTTGATCAAGACATTGACAGATGAATTGGAGGCAAAGCCTGAGGTAGTATATGTACCTACACAACCACCACCAATACAAATTGAAGATAAGCCTAAATCAGAGGAGGCTGTGGAACAAAAGGTGGATCAAGAAAAGGGAAATGCAATTGCTTTGAAGGCATACACTGGCAATGGGGTACCTTGCCATTCTAAACCCTTACTTTACAAAGTGGTCTGCTAGGGCAAATTTATTTGAGAAGTTGTCATCTTTACAAGCCATAAGAGCAGACTTTCCTGAAATAATAAATGAAGTGGGAGATGAGATCAAAAGAGTCAATATTGCTCTCTCATTCTTCAAAGGAAAATTAAATCAGATAGAGGTTAAATTGAGCCTCTTTTCAAATGATTTTAATAATTTTATTCCTTCCTTAAGGGGAGATGATGACCAAGTAAAGGCTGTAGATGCTTGGAAGAGTGAGTTTGACACCAAGATGCCTAGTGAAGATGCATTTCTTTTAGGAGCAGATGTTGATATAGAGGGATTCAATAAAATATTGGATGAAGCCTTCAAAGCAGAGACTGATATCAACAAGTTCTTACTTGATACTAAAAACATCACTGATGCTAGATGGGATAGGCAAAAGGTGCAAGTACAGAGTACTCAGGACTTCAAGTGGCCATCAAATGACGAAGTGAAAGCTTGGGAAGTTATGAATACACCAAAGTAAAAGAATCCTGTAGTAGAAGAAGAAATTTTGGACGATGAGTAAGGTGAACACTTGGCACTGCACTGTTCAAGACAAGAGGGACAGTTATTACAAAAGGAGAGTGTAGGTGAGTAGGAAAGCACAGCTATCCGGACTCAACATAAATACTACCAGCTACCATCTACAAATCTGATTACAGTCGCCAGATCAGGAGAAGAACAAGAAATATCTATTTCTATATTTTTGACTTAGTCCTTTCACCGCTTCTTCTCTCTCTTTCTTTTTGTTTCCCTTGTAACTTTAGGGTTAGGTTTTCTATGACCATCCAAAGCTTGTTGCATCCTTAAGGGATTCCAAGATGGTCAAAAACCTATATATAGAAAAAGAGTTGTAATTGTAAAGGGTCTTTGATGTTGGAATGTTTTGGCAAAGAGATAATATAATGCAGAATTCAGATGTTCTGAACTTCTATCTATCTTCTAAAGTTGTATAATCTTTCATGTATGGAAAGCTGGATCATATAAATAATATATGGTGCAATTTTACTCTCTTCCATTGTTGTCTCTTTATTCTCTGTGTATGCTCTTTTATTTTAAGATTGCAAGGCATTCTGAAGCATTTTGGTTATTAGGTAACTGTCTAATTACTTGGAAGTTTCTTTTAAGGAAAGAACTAAGTTTTGTGAGTAGTTTCAGGGAGCATACTACTTTGTTTAATGATTTGATACAATATTTTTGAGGTAACAAGGTAACTTGTAAGGCAACTTATCTAAATTGCATGTGGGTTGTATGGGAGCTTACTATATTTTGTTTCTGTGAGACCTTAGCTTATTTGACTCTATAGCCCAAAGGATAGGCACTGGTCCAGAAAATAGTCTGATAATCTATCTTTGTCTAAGATATTCCAAGATATCAAAACCAATTTAATTAAAATACTATTGTTACTAAGAAAAGATAAACTAAACTCATAAGGACCTATGTCAGCAGGACTGTGTCCATTTTAGTGATTCCTTGAAGAGTGGATCATTAGGTTATCCCTCCTATGATAAAAGGAAGAAAGATGAAAATCCTTGTATCACTGGTTCTTGTTATGCTTACAACTATGGTTTGTATGGTTATATCTTGCATCTGGTTATGCTTGGTTATTTGCAAGGTGATTCATAAGTTGATTTAACAAAGATACATAGCAAATCAGTGTCCACATTAATACATACTGTGTAAACAACAATTATAAGAGGTAAAACCTGCCTGAGTATATGTGGAGCTCAAAAACAAAGAAGGACCTTATCCAGTCCTTAGCAATTAGACTTTTCTTGTCTCTGAATCAGTATTAGAAGGCATGGTGTTCAAGTAGTCATTTCAAGCACTGTGATTCATACAAGAAAAATCCCTAACAAATTGGTGACTCCGCTGGGGATAAAAAGATTGTAAAGTCTTAAAGAATTATTCAGAAATCTCTGGTGTGTGTGAAGGTTTAAAATTTTACAAAATCCCAGTTGTTTTTGTCTTAGCCCTTGATAGTTATTGATTCATCCCAATTTATTGGGTGGCGACTCTAAAAGGAAAATCTCTGAGATTAGTGCAAAGTTGATAAATGTCTTACAGAATGAATACTAGGTTAAAAGTAACAACTAACCCAGAAAGGGTATTGAATGAAGGAATCTCATTGACCTCAAGAGTTGGAGCCTCTTGGAGAAAAAAGAGAAATCAAGTTGATATGGATGAAACTCCTGTAAAAGGTCAAGAAACAAATATCAGGAATGATAGGAATACTATTCAACACTCTCATGATGGAAATACTTCAGACTATGAGGAGGCTACTGAAAAGGTATTAGATACACCCACACTCACTTCTAATTCAAATGAGAAGGAAGAGGTCACTACACCTAGTTCAAATTCAGAAGATGCCCCTTCTGATATGCTGCCAATGAAGAGAAGTTTATTTTGAAGCAGCTTGCCCTAGTTCAACAGATGAAAAAGGAAAGAGAAATAAGAAAGAAAAGGAATGATCTTAAGGCTCTTGATAACAATAGAAAAAGACTTCCAAAACACCAAACTGAGAAAGAGATAGAAAAGCCTCAGAAAAACAAAGGAATACCATTCACTCATAAATCTTCTATCTTACAAATAAATAAAGGTAAACAGAAGATGGGTGAACATATAGATCAAGAACCTAAATTTCAGAAGCCTATGGTTGAACAAATGTCCAGATTAGAAATTGATTTAGAAAAGCTAAGAATTGAAAAAGAAACCATGGAAAAAATGTTGGAAAAGGCCCAAATGGAAGCTGCTACAATTGAAATGAAAAAGAAGATAGACTTTTTACAGTCTTCAAAGTATTCTTTTTCTAGACCAGAGAATAATACATCTTATAGAGGAAAAGCTACTATGGCTAAAGAAGATGATAGTTTTCAAAGGAAACCACTACATAATGAGAGGTACAAACAATTTGATTTTGTTGGTATCCCTGGATACCCTAATGCCTTTCTTAAAGATGTGGGTGATATAGGAGAAAATCTCCCAAAGTTTGTTGGTAATAATGTGATTTCTTGTGAGACACACTTAAGAAAATTCATTGACTTTGTTGATGACTTGAATATCACCCATGAAGATGTACTAATGAAAATATTTGTTCAGTCCCTTGTTGAAGATGTGAGAGAATGGTTTAGGAGCCTTGCTAATGGCTCTGTTGTTTCTATGGATGAGTTGATTGAGTTGTTCAAAGATCAGTATGGAGATAAAACAAATAAGGGTTTTTTATTGAATTAGTTCAATAACATCAAGAAAAATTATAATGAAGAGGTTACAGAATTTAATACAAGATTTCAAAGGGCTATGCATAAACTCTTTCAGAAGATAAAGCTAGATGAATAAGTTTGTTTAGAAACCTATTTAAATGCTTATGATTCTAAAATGGGATATGCTCTGAGAGATAAAAACCCTAGGATGCTTACTGATGCTTACAAGATATAAGTCAATATTGAAATGAACAGAAGAGTGTTGGGTAAGTTAAATAGGAGAGATGATCCCAGGTTTAGTAAGAGCAATCTGAAAGAACCAAAGTACAAGGAATATATAGCTCCTCAAAACAATAAACCTCTTTACAATAATAATTACAATCCTCAGAATAGAATGCAAAATCACCCATATGGAACTCAGTTCAAGGATGGAAAGCCTATCATTGCACCTAAAAGGGAAAGAATAGATAATAAGACTCCAGACCCTCTTCATAGCAATTCAGTCCATTTCTGCAATGAGGAGACTTGGTGTGAAGCTTGTGATGCCCCTCATAATCCTAATTTTTGTGTCATTTCCTTGGATCTAAAAGAAAATGAGGAACAAGAAAATGATGAAGAGGAATAGTGTGATCATAGTATGACTAACACTTATTCATGCCATGATACTGATTCAAACAATAAAGAGGAAAATCATGATTCCTATGTTTCACAAAGAAGGGTTGAGAATCACCATCAACAGATCTTATCTGACAGTGAAGTGGATGAAAATGATGATAATATTAGATGCTATGCTCAAAATAGCCAAGAAGTTCCACTCATATGAAAAGCTTTGGATGAAGAGAAGGCTAGAATTACTACTAAGTTAGTAAATAAAGCTAGAAGCAATTACCATTTAAGAAACAGGGTGGTAGGAGGAACTAGTAGCTAGCCCTCAGGTGTTTTCATAAAGGACAATAAACCAGGCCCTCATTATGTTCAGAAAAAAGAACAACCAAGAGAAAATGTAAATAAACATAAGGTCAAGATCATCACAAAAGTTGTAGAGCCAAATGCTATACAAGATGAAAAGTGTCAAGAAAAGGTTGTCCTTTTCAAAAGACAGAAAATAAAAGGTTGAAAGAGCCATTTCAAAAGAAACATAGTGAAGATAATGAAGTTATCATTGATAAGTCAAAACATTCAGATATTTGTTATACTCCGGTTGACATGGGTCAATGTTTGTCTCAGATGACAGTTAAGGTACCATTTCTGGAAATGATGAGGATCAAGGAACATAAGGAAAAAGTGATGTCATTATTAAACAGTGTACCTATAATAAAAGTTCAAAACCCAGTGGATGTGTCTGAGAGGCCACCTGTCAAGGGAAATGAGGATGAGATGTTGACATCTGAGATTCCTCAAATATTCTTGAATGCTAATTCTTCTCCAAAGGTGGTGGACCCATTTTTTCTTTCATTAATAATCAATGATAAAATGCTCAAGAATTGTATGATTGATTCAGGAGCTTCTAATACAGTTATGCCAGTTGAAATCATGAAGGGAATGGGGCTACAAGTTGATACACCTCATGGGAGGTGTAGAGATATGGATTCCAGAGAAGTCCCTATAATTTGTACCATTGAAGCCATGCCTTATAAACTGGCACTTTGCCCTGATGTAGTAATGACTATGAATGTTCTTGTGGTATATATACCACCTCATTATGGCATGTTATTATCAAGAAAATGGAGTGCCTCAATGGGAGGAAGTATACAAAATGATTTTTCATATGCTACTTTCAATATTGCTGGAGAGAATGTCAGTGTCTCGAGAGAGAGCCGAACTCCGCACATGATAGAAAAATATGAGGATACTCATGTTAACTATTGCATTGACATAGACATGGAAAATTTCATAATGCAAAAAGAAGAACTTTGTTGTCAAGATCAAGGAGCTGAATCTTTAAGTAAGGAATTAATCTTGAAAGATGATGGGATATGGAAAATGTACTTTGATGGTGCTTTCTCTAAAGAAGGATTAGGGGCAGGAGTATTATTGATATCCCCATCCGGTACAACTTTTAAATACTCATTTCTGTTGGATTTTCAGTGTACTAACAATACTACAGAGTATGAGGCCTTATTTTTAGGACTTGAAATTGCTATCAAACATGGTATAAAATGTTTAAAGGTTTATGGTGACTCTGAGTTAGTGGTAGCACAAGTTAGATCCAAAT
>MU226795.1:53573-72086 GCA_018584345.1 Thuja plicata | reverse complement strand
GCTTTGAAAAATGATGATTTGACCTTACATGGAGTATCAATACTCGAAGTTAAAACAAGACCAGTTGTCCCAAATAACATATATAACTGGCAAGTGTTCCAAGATGATCAAGATATTCTAAGGTTCACGCAATGTTTAGATCATTATTAAAACTAGAGCATAGATTGCAGTTCCTTATTAGAATCAGATAATGGAAAAGAATACATCTTTGAAAATGAAGTTGTTCAATTAAGTTCTAATCAGATTCCTAAGGGTTTGGTTGAGCTTGAAGCATTGTTTGTTAGCCAACAAAATGATTCAGCAAAGATAAGTAATGCTAACATTGAGGATTTGGAAGAAGTGAATTTAGGATCAGAAAATAGTCCTCAGATAGTTTATATAGGAAAAGGTCTAGACTCTCATGTAAGGATAAACCTAATCAGATTGCTGAGAAAATACAAGCATGTTTTTGCTTGGTCATATGAAGACTTGAAGGCATATAGAGAGGACCTTTTTCAACATGAAATTCCTTTGAAATCATATGTCAAGCCATTTAGACAGAAACAAAGGCCCATTAACCCCTTGTTGGCTCCTAAAATGCAGTAGGAATTGATGAAACTCAAAGATGCTAGGATAATCCAACCTATTAGACATTCAACATGGGTATCAAATCTAGTGCCAGTTAGAAAGAAAAATGGTGACATCAGGTTGTGTGTTGATTTCAGAAATCTCAATATTGCTTCATTGAAAGATAATTACTCACTGCCTAATATGGAAGCAATGTTGCACAAGGTGACTGGTTGTGAATTGCTGTCAATGATGGATGGTTTTTCAGGTTATAACCAAGTTTTAGTCAAAGAGTCAGAACAATATAAGACTACATTTACTACTCCTTGGGGAACATATGTTTATATCAGAATGCCTTTATGTTTGATAAATGCAGGTGCAACTTTTCAGAGAGCCATGGATGTTGCTTTTAAAGAGTTTATTGATTTATTCATGGTTGTTTACCAAGATGACTTAACTGCATATTCTAAGAATGATAATGATCATTGTGATCATTTGGGTAGGATTTTTAATAAATCATTAGAATATGGTGTTTTATTAAACCCTAAGAAATATCACTTTGCAGTTAAAGAGGGAAAGTTGCTTGGACATATAGTGTCTAGAGAAGGGGTAAGAATAGACCCTGAGAGGGTAGAAGCAATTCAGAATGTAGTTGCTCCAAAAAAATTAAAAGGTGTACAATCTTTCTTAGGAAAGATTAACTTTCTCAGGAGATTTGTAGTCAATTTTGCTGAAATTGTCAAGCCCATTATGAATTTGTTGAAAAGGGATACTAAGTTTGCTTGGAATGATGAGGCTCAACAAGATTTTGAAAGGATAAAGAAGGCAATGCAGGAAAATCCAGTGTTGAAATCTCCAGATTGCACTAAGCCTTTCTCCCTATTTTCTTTTGCTTGATTTCATAAAATTGCTACAATTTTGCTTCAGAAAGATGAGCAAGGATTTGAACATCCCATAGCCTTTTATAGTAAATCCTTACAAGCTACAGAACTTAACTATGAAATAATGGAAAAGCAAGCCTATGCATTGGTAAAGGCTATGAAGTCTTTTAGGCCCTATTTGGTGTGTGCCAAGGTGCAGGCCTATGTTCCACATTCAGGAGTGAAAGATATTCTCACACAGTTAGAGGTCACTGGTAAGAGATGCAAATGGATTACAAGAATTCAAGAGTTCAATCTGGAAATAAATATCACCAAATTGGTAAGAGGTCAAGGCTTGGCCAAACTTATGATAGAGGAGAACCTGGATTTAGTGCAATCAAATCAAATAGGGGCACATGATCAAGCCATTAACAGTATAGAAAGGCAACCATATTACACTAATATTGTTTTCTTCCTCAAAAATTCTAAGTGTCCTAATCATTTGTCTGATAATGAGAAGAGGAGTTTGAAATTGCAAGGTCAAAGATATGTTTTGATTCAAGGAGATTTGTTCTGGAAAGATAAGAATGGTGTTCTATTGCTATGCCTTAACAAACATCAGGCTGAGAAAGTCCTAATTGAGATGCATGAAGGACAATGTGGAGGTCATTTCTCTGCTAAGACCACTGCCCATAAAATTTTGAGGGCAGGATATTATTGGCCTACTCTGTTCAAGGATACTTATATACATGTTAGGAAATGTGAGCCATGTCAGAGGTTCTCCAATAAATTAAAATTTTCAGGTGCTCTGTTGCTTAACCCAGTGAGTAGTGAGACTCCTTTTGCTGTATGGGGCATCAATTTTATTGGTGAATTTCAAGAAAATTCTAGTGCGGGGCACAGTTAGATTTTAGTTGCCACAGATTACTTTACTAAATGGATTGAGGCTATCCCCACAAGGAAAGCAACTAGTAAGGTGGTTACTGAATTTTTGCTAGAAAACATTTTGACCAGATTTGGAGTGCCTAGTAAATTAATAATGGATAATGATATGAGTTTCAGATCAGAGGAAATGACAAGTTTCTGTGAGCAGTATGGGATTACAATATCATATTCATCCCCATATCATCCACAGACCAATGGACAAGCTGAGTCTAGCAATAAAAGCATATTGAAAATATTGAAGAGGACTCTGGAACAAAACAAAAGGACATGGCATACAAAATTGAGATTAGCTCTCTGGGCTATCAGGATAACACTTAAGAAGGCAACGGGTCAATCTCCTTTTGAGTTGGTGTATGGTTTACAAGCGAGATTGCCTATTAACAATTTGTTGCCCATTTGCCAATTTATACAGGAGGAACATCTACATGTCTCTGACAATATGCAAAATAGAATGATGTGGTTGAATGAATTGGATGAAATGAGGAGAGATAGTCAGAGAGAAAATGTGAAGTTACAGCAAAAAATGAAATATCTTTTTGACAGGAGGGCTACTGAGAGAAAGTTCCAGCTTGATGATTTAGTTCTCCAATGGAATGCAAGGGCAGAGGACAAAGGAAAGCATAAGAAGTTTGAGTCTTTATGGCTAGGACCATTCATTATTGCAGAAAAATTTGGTAAGGACTCATATTTGTTGAAGACTATGGAAGGAGATCAATTTGAGTTGCCTCTGCATGGGCAGTTTTTGAAGCCTTTCTTCGAGTAAAGGTTCAAAGTGCACAAGTAAGTTTGTATTATATGTTCCTTTTTTGGCCCCTTGTTTGTAAGTTCTGTACATATTTCCCTTTCTGTTTTAGGGTTTTTCTCCGTTGAAAGGTGGTCTACAACCAGAGATTCTGTGGTTCTTTGTCATAAACTTTGTTTAGCCAATCCTCATTAGAGCCACTGTTGGTTGTATTTCTTTTTTTGGAATTTTTCCTAGTTCCTTGTCCTTCTCTCTGTATTTTGCTATGCTAAATTCTGTTATCTCTTGTTCATTACGCCCTTACCTATTTCAAGTTTCAGGTTTTCAAGTCTAAACCTAGCTCAATTTGTAAAAACCCTGAAAACCCTGGGCTTCCCAAGTGTTAAATGTTAAAATTAAACCCTAAGTCATGTCGCTTCTATTTCAATGTTACTTTTTCTATTCACTTATGGCATGTTTTGCAATTAAGTCGCCTCGTCGTGTTACTCCAGCCAAATATTCCAATTGTCTTCCCGAGTTTGCATTTTCCTTGTGTCGTGTGGTCTCATTTAAGTTCAGCATATTCCTTTGGCCTTCTGAGACTCAGCGATTCCTTTCATGTCGGGTAGTCGCAAGATAGTTATGATATAAAGCTTTATGCAGAAGGGACCCACTGCTTAGTCAGGTGATCGCGGGAGATTCTTTACAGTTATGAAAATGTTCTCAGACTTCACAATTACCTTATGTCGCGTTATCGCCAAATCAAGACAAAGCTAAAAGTTAAGTCAGGCCTTCAGTCACATGATCTTGAAATGGAACGACGGTTAAGAGATCTTGACCAAGACTTCGTGACTGACCGTCCGAGGTTTGTAGTAAAGTATAGTCGGGATGTCGCTAGAACAAGGTGATGACTCAGTTCTCCAGTATGCAGTAAGTGAACAAATGGCTATGTAACATGTGTCATAAGGCAAGTGGATTATTGCATGGTCGCAAGAAGGAAAAAATGGACTCAGCGACAACGAGACTAGGTACTTTCCCTTCAGTCGCAGTGTCTGAGAAAGATTTAAGGGTATGCATGAGCATATAGCGAGCAAGCGAAAGCCGTAGGATAAATAGATCAGAGGATCTGATGGTGGTCGCAAAGTCTGAGAAGAAAGGTGCCCTAAGGAAAAAGTCCTCCCGACTTGGCGATTGAGGTATGTCGCGCAGTCGTCATAAGTGGAAAAAGGGCGCATATAACTGTTGTGATAAATTTTAACATTCAGAGCTTATATCTCGCGATTGGGCGACTAAGCATTGTCACATAGTCTTGAGATAAAATAAAAACACTCAGCGATAGGGATAAAACCGTAAAAGGTTAAGCAAGACAGTTAGTCACAAGGTCTCGGAAAGGATGATGAGTTAGTCTTAACTATGCGTGACTATAATTTCAGTTGGGTCGGATGATCACCAGATAATCACTTGGGTCAGCCAAAGGTAAGAAAATGAATTTTCGCAATGTCTTGAGATGGAACCATGGTTAGTGCTAGAAGCGCACGACAAAGAGACTTAATGCATTCGCGTAGTCGCCTGATTCCAAAATCTAAAAAATGGCGATAATTTTTTGATGTGACACTATGAATCGCTCGGCAACAAATCACAGGATTGCATTTTGATTACTGTCCAAAAAGAGTAGCTGAGATGTAAGACATTTGATGAATTAAAATGTGACATGTCAGCCCTTTTAAATGTAGTTGGATTGCTCCAAGGATTCACTTTCAAAAATTTGATTTCCTGTCAAGCTCAGGAACTACGGCTAGGTTTTTATTCAAGTTCACAGCATGTTGAATTAATGACAGAACTGATGTTTCCGAATCATGGGCTGCGTACTCTGAATGATGGCTATAAGGAGTTGATGGTGCATTCATTTTCATTCACCGTGCTTTTATTCTTTAGATCTCAAGTTGCTAAGTTTTCAGAAAAAGAGATATTTTGCTCAGCTTGTAGTGTTTCCAAAGTTCGTCAAAGAGTTCTAAGTTTCAGGAAATTGTGCACAGGACAGTCAGCTGATATCTGAAATAGATTTGTTTCAATATTGGTAAGGAAAGAGAGATTCAGGGTGTTGCAAGGATGAGCGGAGCTATGAGTGTTTCTTAGACAAGTGGAGGGAGTGAAGAGGAAAAGAAAGGAAAGGCAAGTTTCTTTGATGAGTTTCTCTGTCTCCTGCCTGGTTCAATGTAGAATAAAAAGGCTAATGCTAATGTCCTCTTAGATGAGTACAAAAATATTCAAGATGCTATGACTCTGGGGACAACAGGTTTCTCCCTTTTCAATTATTTCTATAAAAATTCTGATAAGCCCATCCCAGTATCAAACCATTAGACATGTGGTTTAGCTAGATTTCTTGTTCCTAATGTCTTCCTAGATGTAGACCTATTTCTAGACCTAGCCAATCACTATGATGTCCTGAAAAAGACCATCAAAAGGGATGATGGCACTGCCCTTTTAATTTTGAACAGAAACTCATTCATGCAGGCTTTTGGCTTGTTTAGTACCATGTCTACTAAGATTGACATGACAAAGCAGAAGAAGAGGTATAGTTCAAAGCCTGCTGTTGCTAAAGGCTTACTGTAGAAGCACATGTTGAAAGAAGTGAAAAATTACTTAGATCTTATGGCCGAGCCAAATCCATATTATTATAAGGATATACACTTCTACATTAAGTATAATGCTTATGCCCTATGTAGAGTGCTAGGCATAGATGGAGATGCAGAGAAAATCAATGCTGGCATCTTAATGATGGTACTAGACTTGCAAGAGGTGCATTCAACCACTAGCTATGACTCTATTCAGCATATCATAGATGAAATGCATGAGGGTTTCATTTCAACCTAGAAAAGACTAAAGAGTCCAAAGGAGAAGGAGCCTAAATTTTTTCATTACTCAGTCCTGATGCATCTCCTTTTATACTTCAATTTTGTAATCATGGATGTTAATAATTTAACTCCTCAGAGATTCTATCAGACAGCACCAAATCCTATCTAGTTTTGGGTCATGGTTTGGAATTACACTTCTAGGGAGTGTGACTACTATGCTTTTTAGAATTGGATTGTGTATCCAATTGTATAGAGTTTGGGAACAAGCAGGACTAGAGTCCCATTGAAGATCATACAACTACTCAGGCCCTGTGAGTATACAGATAATTCACCTGGAAAATATAATTGGGGTGATTTCTTCTTGGAAGAGAATTATACCATTATCAGGGTATATGGGTCTATTCACCCACCTCATTTATTACTGTATCATGTGCCTGCAAGAGTAGCTGCAATGGAATTCATATGGCAGTTGATGTTAACAGATAATGAGCACTTTCCACCACACAAGAAGGGGACTATAACCCCTAGGCAATTTAAAATTTCCAACTTTACAATTGGCAAGAATTCCATTGATGAAGTGGGTCAATGGTTGGAGAAATACAGGATGGGGGCAGCCCCTTATAGATACATTGACCCAGAGGGCTTCATGACAGGGGTTAGGAAATTGTATACTCCTACAATCCCTAATACAAATCTTCACTGTGAGTGCATAGAAGAAGATGCAACAAGGAACATCTTGGATGAAGATGACATCCACACAAGAAGACTGAGAATCCAGGAGTTGCTGAAATTGGAAAGGCAAATAAAAAGAAATGGGTTGTCTTTTAGGGGTTTTTACCCTGATCTCCCTTATTTTGATAGAATTAAGGCCATGATAGATAACTATTATGTGCTTGTAGAGCAATTGGATACAGTCCTAGACAAGAAAGGTGCTCAGTCCCCTGAGCACTCAGAATCAGAGTATGATAATGGTGATGACAGTGATTATGCACGTCCTACCATGTCTCCTTCACCACAAGAAGCCTCAGAACAAGAACTGGCTGAGATTCCACAGTTACAGGGAGCAGAGGGTCATATTATAGATCTAACAATTGCTACCCAGCCTGATGAGGTAGAAGAGCCTACTGCAAAGAGGCAGAAATTGGAAGTAGGGCAGCCTTCAGTGGAAGGACAAAGTAAGAAAAAGGTTAAGGCTAAGGCCTTAGTACCCGGCACTAGGTTATATGACCATAACCTAAGAAAAGTAATTAGGGAAGGCAAGAAGCAACGGCCTGACCTAGAAGATGAAGTTGAGATACCACTCAGGGCCTGTGTTGATGAAAGATTGCTTCATCAAAAAAAATTCCTAGATGATGATAGCTTTGTTAAAATAGAGGAGTTTAAAGACTTCCTAAGATGGCACAAAACATAGCAAATAAGATCCCAATTAATAGTTGATGGGAAAGAAACAATTACAAATAAAGCCCTAGTGGCTTTACAGAATTATGATCCTGAGAATGAGGACATTTCACCTGAGGATGCCAGGAAGATGGTGCTGGGAAGTGGGATATTATTGGCTGAGGGATGGGATTTGGCATCTGCCTTCATCATAGACCAAATCAGAAAGTAGCCATATCTTAAAATGGCTAGTGAGGTCCAGGTAGGAGACATGATAAAAGGATTTGGGTATATCCCAAAATCTCAGGCTTTTGCAATGTGGAGCCTAAGCCCAAAAGACCAGAAGCCCCAGTTAGTAAATATTCAAGAAAATATGGTGGGAAATCAGATGGTGTGGTCTGTACAAAATACAGGGGATTTAGAAATCTCCCAAATTATGACACACTGGGCTCAATTGAATGAAGACAAGACCAAATAATTTTCTGAGAGGTATAGTACTTTGTTGGAAGAAACAAGTGCACTATCTAAAGACAGGGATATGTGACACATACAACTGTACCAACGAGATCAATTGATCAAGACATTGACAGATGAATTGGAGGCAAAGCCTGAGGTAGTATATGTACCTGCACAACCACCACCAATGCAAATTGAAGATAAGCCTAAATCAGAGGAGGCTGTGGAACAAAAGGTGGATCAAGAAAAGGGAAATACAATTTCTTTGAAGGCATTGAAGGGCATACTACAACATAGAATTGAGATTCTAAAAGACAAAACTAATGTTGTAGTCAATACATACAATAAATTGCCAGCATTGCATACTAAGGCAATGGGGTACCTTGCCATTCTAAACCCTTACTTTACAAAGTGGTCTGCTAGGGAAAATTTATTTGAGAAGTTGTCATCTTTACAAGCCATAAGAGCAGACTTTCCTAAAATAGTAAATGAAGTGGAAGATGAGATCAAAAGAGTCAATATTTCTCTCTCATTCTTCAAAGGAAAATTAAATCAGATAGAGGTTAAATTGAGCCTCTTTTCAAATGACTTTAATAAGTTTATTCCTTCTTTAAGGGGAGATGATGACCAAGTTAAGGCTGTAGATGCTTGGAAGAGTGGGTTTGACACCAAGATGCCTAGTGAAGATGCATTTCTTTTAGGAGTAGATGTTGATATAGAGGGATTCAATAAAATATTAGATGAAGCCTTCAAAGCAGAGACTGACATCAACAAGTTCTTACTTGATGTCAAAAACATCACTGATGCTAGATGGGATAGGAAAAAGGTGCAAGTACAGAGTACTCAGGACTTCAAGTGGCCATCGGATGATGAAGTGAAAGCTTAGGAAGTTATGACTACAGCAAAGAAAAAGAAGCCTATAGTAGAAGAAGAAATTTTGGACGATGAGTAAGGTGAACACTTGGCATTGCACTATTCAAGACAAGAGGGACAGTTATTACAAAAGGAGAGTGTAGGTGAGTAGGCAAGCACAGCTATCTGGACTCAACATAAATACTACCAGCTACCATCTACAAATCTGATTGCAGTCGCCAGATCGGGAGAAGAACAAGAAATATCTGTTTCTATCTTTTTGACTTAGTCCTTTCACTGCTTCTTCTCTCTCTTTCTTTTTGTTTCCCTTGTAACTTTAGGGTTAGGTTTTCTATGACCATCCAAAGCTTGTTGCATCCTTAAAGGATTCCAAGATGGTTAAAAACCTATATATAGAAAAAGAGTTGTAATTGTAAAGGGTCTTTGATGTTGGAATGTTTTGGAAAAGAGATAATATATTGCAGAATTCAGATGTTCTGAACTTCTGTCTATCTTCTGAAGTTGTATAATCTTTCATGTATGGAAAGCTGGATCATATAAATAATATACGGTGCAATTTTACTCTCTTCCATTTTTGTCTCTTTATTCTCTGTGTATGCTCTTTTATGTTAAGATTGCAAGGCATTCTAAAGCATTTTGGTTATTAGGTAACTGTCTAATTGCCTTCAAGTTTCTTTTAAGGAAAGAACTAAGTTTTGTGAGTAGTTTTAGGGAGCATACTACTTTGTTTAATGATTTGATACAATAGTTTTGAGGTAACAGCGTAACTTGTAAGGCAACTTATCTGAATTGCATGTGGGTTGTAAGGCAACTTACTATATTTTGTTTCTGTGAGACCTTAGCTTATTTGACTCTATAGCCCAAAGGATAGGCACTGGTCCAAAAAATAGTCTGATAATCTATCTTTGTCTAAGCTATTCCAAGATATCAAAACCAATTTAATCAAAATACTATTGTTACTAAGAACAGATAAACTGAACTCATAAGGACCTATGTCAGTAGGACTGTGTCCATTTTAGTGATTCCTTGAAGAGTGGATCATTAGGTTATCCCTCCTACGATAAAAGGAAGAAGGATGAAAGTTCTTGTATCACTGGTTCTTGTTATGCTTACAACTATGGTTTGTATGGTTATATCTTGCATCTGGTTATGCTTGGTTATTTGCAAGGTGATTCATAAGTTGATTTAACAAATATACATAGCAAATCAGTGTCCACATTAATACATACTGTGTAAACAACAATTATAAGAGGTAAAACCTGCCTGAGTATATGTGGAGCTCAAAAATGAAGAAGGACCTTATCCAGTCCTTAGCAATTAGACTTTTCTTGTCTCTGAATCAGTATTAGAAGGCATGGTGTTCAAGTAGTCATTTCAAGCACTGTGATTCATACAAGAAAAATCCCTAACACTTGATTTACACCATTGCCACAACATTGGCAATTAGGGTCCAATTTGGCAATTGTCTCCCAAAAGACCTAAAATCCTTGAAAAGACCCTCCCTAAGAACCTAACACACACCTTAGGACACCTCTAGTCCTATTATTCAACTAGTGGCTTTTCTAGAACCACTACAAGCCAAAAGAAGTCTAGAAACCCTAGGTGACCAAAGAGCCTTACCAATGTGCTCCTACACCATACTCCTTAATAAGGGAAAGTCAAGTCACTATTATAGACAATAAAGAGTCAAGAATGCCCAGCTTCTTAAAGTCATATTATGCAATCCATGAAGCCTCTGATTTAGGTCTATCTTTCCACTTGATAAGGTGCTCAATATACACCTTGTGTCTAGTTGTCTTTTCTACTCTTGAATCCAAAACTCCCTCAGCTATCAATTTTTGTTTGGTAGACACCACATCAGGGTCTACATCACTTTGAATTCCTTGATTATGTTTCTTGATCTCATTCAGCGGACCTTTAAACTGAACTAGGTCCTGCACATTAAAAGTAGAAGAGATATTCAAATAAGAAGGTGAGTCTAGCTTGTAGGCATTAGCCCCATATTTAGCTAGGACCTTGCATTGGCCTATTCTCTTCATCTGCAACTTATTAGGGAATCCTTTCTATATTCTTGACTTGTTCAAATGAACCATAACATAGTCTCCTACTTGGAATTGGATATCTTTCCTCTTCTCATCCACTTTGCCGTTCAACTTTTGTTGACTATCCTGTATAGTTTTCTAGACTTGCTCTTGGATCTCCTTCATAGTGTGAGTGAAGTCCTCGACATGCCCACTATTGTACTCCCTTCCTCCAAGATCCCTAAGCTCACAAAATCCCCTAGGACACATTCCATAGACTATTTCAAATGGGCTTCTCCTTGTCATCCTATTCCTACTGTCATTATAGGCATATTCAGCCTGAGGTATGAATACATCCCATGTTTGACCATATTATTTTGTTAGGAACCTCAATAGGTTACCCAACACCCTATTGCCCACCTCCATTTGACCATCAATCTAAGGATGGTATGCTGATCCAAAAGATAGGTTTGTACCCAATCTGTTCCATAATGTTTTCCAAAAATGGCTCATGAACTTAACATCCCTATCAGATACAATGCTTAAGGGTAGTCCATGAATCCTTACAACTTCCTTAAAGAATAGATAAGCTATGTGACTAGCAACACTAGTAGTCTTGCATGGAATGAAATGCCCCATCTTGCTAAATCTGTCAACTACTACATATATACTATCATAGCCTTGCTTAGTATTTGGTAGATCCACTATGAAGTCCATGCTCACACACTCCAAAGGTCTATTTGGGATAGGTAAGGGTTGATACAAGCCTGCATTTTTTCTACCTCCCTTTACCTTCATGCATACTACACATGGTTCCACATATTTAGTGACATCCTTTGTCAACTTAGGCCAATGATAGAACCTTTGCACTAACTCCAAGGTTTTTTTTACACCAAAGTGTCCACTCATAGATCCATTATGCTTCTCTTGTATGAGATTCATCCTCATAGAACCCCTTGGCACACATAACTGATTTCCTCTAAATAAAAGTCCATTCTGCAATGTGGACTCAAAGAATTTTCTATGGAAATGGTTCTGAAAGTCATCGCACACTTGATATGCCTCCCCAAAATCTTCATATGCTTTATAGAGGTCCCTAAAACTCTCTATCCCTATACTATTCAAATGAACTTCTTGGACTGTCAAAAGTCTCCTACCCAGTGCATCAGCAACCTTGTTCAATTAACCCTTCTTATGCTTAATGGTAAATGTAAAGGCTGGAGATATTCCATCCATTTTAGATGCTTATTACTCAACTTCTCTTGTGTATTGATGTAGCTAAGGGATTGATTATCAGTAAACACCACAAATTCCTTAGGTAAAAGATAGTGTCTCTACTTTCTTAATGACTACATTAGAGTATATAATTCTAGGTCATAAGAAGAGTATTTCTTCTTAGATTCATTCAGCTTCTCACTAAAGAAGGCCACTGGTCTTCCCTCTTGGCTTAAAACACCTCCTATTGCTATGCCACTTGCATCACATTCAATAGTGAATAACTTATCAAAACTAGGCAATGTTAGGATAGGTTGTGTAGCTACTTGTCTTTTCAACATCTCAAATGATTTCCTAGCTTCTAATTTCCATCTAAATTTAGCTTTACTTCATCCCTTAATAGTTTCCAACAATGGTGCACATATACCATTGAAATTCCTAATGAAATTCCTATAAAATTGAGCTAGGCCATGGAAACTTCTTACCTTAGTTGCTGATGTAGTTGGTGGCCAATTTAGTATAGCTGACACCTTATCTTGGTCCATCTTCAAGGATCCCTTGGATACCACGAATCCTAAGTAGACAAGCTCTTTCTTGAGAAACTCACACTTCTCCAAATTAATGGCTAATTTCTCTTCATGCAACTTCTTTAACACTGATTCAACATGCTTGATGTGGTCTTCCTTTGTTCTTCTATAGATCAATATGTCATCAAGATAGACTACCACAAACTTACCTATGAAGTCCTTAAGCACTTCATTCATGAGCCTCATGAATGTGCTAGGAGAATTGGTGAGTCCAAATGACATCACAAGCTATTCATACAACCTATCAGTTGTTTTGAATGTTGTCTTCCACTCATCTCCCTCCTTAACCCTTATCTGATGGTAACCACTTTTCAAATCTAATTTGGTAAAGTACATTGCCCCTCAAAGACAATCAATAAGGTCATCTATCCTTTGTATTGGGAATCTATATTTTATGGTGATTATGTTAATTTCCCATGAGTTAGTACATAGCCTCCATCTTCCACCTTTCTTTGATGGTAACACCACAGGGACTGCACATGGGCTAATACTCTTTTTAATCAAGCCTTAGTCCAAATATTCTTAGACTTGTCTAACTACCTCTAAATTTTGATTAGGGGTAAGCTTATAAGCTACTTTTTTAGGTAATGAGGCACCAGGTATAAAGTCAATTTGATGACTAATCACTCTCTTAGGAGGCAAAGTGGCAGGAGTCCCATCACTGATTATATCACTGTATTTTTTTCAAGTAGAGTCTGAATCTCCTTAGGTACTATCTCCTTAACTATCTTCTTTTCCTCCTTGGGCTTTAACAAAATTGCATACCCTGCACTTTCCTCTTCCTTGATGTCTCTTACAAACTCCTTTCCACTACAAAATAACATAGTAGGAGTCTTAGACTGTGACTCTTCATCCTCCAATAAAGACTGTATTTTAAATGTCTTTCCATTCTTCTTAAAGGATATGGAATTCTCCTTTCCATGATACACTACCTCTCTATCATATTTCCAGTGTCTTACTAACAGCAAGTGGCAAGCATCCTTTGGTAGGATGTCACAAAGTAATCTATCCTTGTAGTCTGCTATAGAGAAATCTACCCATGTTTTCTCATTTACTAACACACTTTGTCCCTTATTAAGCCAAGTCACCTTGTAAGGGTTCACATGGGGTATTTTAGTTAATTTCAACTTAGTAACTACCTCCTCTGATATTATATTATCAGTATATCCTGAGTCTACTATCGCCTTGCATACTTTTCCAAGGATCTTACATTTGATCCTAAATAATGCCCTCCTTTGCTTAGGCTCATCCTTCACTGGCTGCCTAATTAATACCCTTCTAAACATGAGATTCTCACCCATCTCGGATTCTATATGGTCAACAATAGGTGCCTTGACACTAGAAGTGTCTTCTTGAACATAAGCTACCCTCTTGTCACTATTGGATACACTAGGCTTATAAAGACACCTATATGTTGGATGACCAATTTGCCCACAATTGTAGAACCTCATATTTTCAAAATAAGAGTTATTTCTACCTCCTCCTCCCCTATTAGATCCACTCTGATTACCTCCACCTCTTCCATAACCACCTCTTGGTGTGGTTCATTAGTGTGCTCAGTAAATCTATTTTCACCTTGGCTTCTTTGTTCACTACCCCTACCTTGGTAACCTGCTCTCTATCCTCTTTGGTCTCTCCCTCTACCTCTACCTTTGAGATTAGAGTCACTCTTCTTTCTTTTCTTTTCTTCAACCTTAAGACATAGTTGTTGACATCTCTCAATAGTAGTGGGGGTCCACAAGCTAATCTCTTCCTAGATGTTCCACTTCAACCCACCTAGATACCTAACCACTCTTATTGGCTCTTCTTCTTGTTTCTTTGACCTAAGATAGAGTCTTTGAAACTCCTCTGTATAGGAGGCTACATCCATATCTCTCTACTCCAATCCTTGTCTCCTTCTATGGATGGTTTAGGAGCACCCTTGGAAAACTAGTAAGTTGGTGGTCTCATGCAATTTTTGGTGTCCTAGTGTGTGTAAGACCCTCTTGTAGGGCAATGTAAATACATAAGGTCATGTTGACCAACGTTGTTTTAGTTAGGTTTCATTTTATGCTTCTATTTTGTTAGAATAGCTCTTTTTGGCTCTTGATTAATGGACTATACTTGATGATGTCATCAAAGGGTAGAGTGATGTCATGGTGGTTCTTAGGGTCCTTGGATACCCTAGGTGGTCGAGCTAAGGTTAGATAGGTTGAAATGGTGGTGAAACACTTAAAAAGTGTAAGTTGCAATTACAATGTAAAATGTTGCTATGCAGCATTAGCAACTTTTAAAAGTTGCTGACAACATTTTGTTGTCCAGAGGATTTCAAGGTCCTAATGGTTTTTGAACCCATAGAAGGAGTGAAACATGTGTGTGGGAAGTATATAAGGTGACAAAAATCTAATTTGAAAGGGGAGAGGACACTGTACAAATTTATGATATTGGATCCAAGAGCTTTGAATGTGAAGACAACATATTTGAAGGATTTTGGTGTTTTTGTTATGGTGCATGGATTGAAACTAGGACTGTGATTAGTGGAATCCATTTTTGTGCATGTTACCAATATTTTCCAATAATTAGTTTTCTTTGTAGTTGTTTTTGTTTTTTAGTATGTAAATTCTTTTAGTTTTGTACTGTTTGCTGTCTAGTTTTGGCCAAGGAACAAAGATGTGGACCTAACTCCACTTCCCACCTTTGGTTCTATATGACCACATGGGTATGGAGACTAGGTCCATGGAGCTTCAAGACTGTGGAAGGAGGAGCTCTAGAAAATCTTGCAAGTATTTTTAATAACTTTCCCTAGGCGAGGAACATGCACAGCTTCGTTAGGAAGAGAAAGTGACAGTCAGTTTTAAATTTGCAGGGGGTGTTCTCATGAACCAAGAAGGCCATGGGTGTATTGAAGGATTTTATGCAGGTGCACAACAAAGTGGAGGAGTTCCCAAGACTTCAACTTGCCAAGGTTTGAAGCCTAAGACCTCAAACTAGCCCAAAAGCAAGAAAAAGACCATATTCAAGAAACCAGGTGTTCAGATAGAGTTGGACTCTGAAACCTAGAAAATCCTTGTGGCTTTTTGGATTACTTGAAGACTACTAGAAGATATTTAGGGGTTATTTGAAGTTTTTGCACAAAAAAAGTGTTGTCCTACAATTTAGGAGGCCTAATTAGCAAAAAGGGCTACAAGGCCTAAAATATAGGGATCTAGAACTCGATGGGAATATGATTCAACTTAGTGGTTTCAAACCTAGATTGAAATCCAATAATGGAGCATAATGAAGCCCTGACCCTCATGCAAATCCAAATGTAAGTTTAGGGCTTGGAGTGGATTGAGTGGAAGGTTCTTGTAGAACACAAGAATGGTGAATTTGACAAGATAGGTAGGTTCTTGGTTGAGGGGGAAGAGTTCATTCTTCCAAGTGGTAGAGGGTGGATTGAGGAAGCCCTAGAGGTCCTAAGAGAGGCCTAAGAATAGTTTCAAGTGAACTCAGAAGGTTACCAAGGAGGATTCCTAATAGAGTGGTATCAGAGCCCAAGTTCAAGATTTGGGAAAAGAAAAAATAGTGCAGCTAGTGAATGTTGCAGACCAAAGACTCAAGTGAGGAGTCTAGTGCATCAAGAAATATGGTGACCAATGCTAAATTGGCCAAGAAAGTGGATGAAAAAGAAGAGGATAATAGGTTGCTGAGAGAGAGATTGGCTTAAATTGAGCAACCCTTAGATGAAGTCCGAGCTAAGGTAGATAGTGTAAAGGACAAGGTAGACCAGAAAGAGGAAAAAGAAGCTAAGGAGAAGGAGTGGGACTTAGATGAAGAAACACCTACCCTTGATCCGTTCTTACCTGAGGAACCCTTCTTGAAGGCACTCAAATCCTTGAGTGGTAAATCCTTGGAGGGTGTGCCATTGTTTAGTGGACAAATGGATGCTGATTTGGTGTTAGACTGGATAGACAACTTTGAGAATCATTTTGAATGTGATGGGGTGAATGATGCTCAAAAAATCAAGGTGGCTAAGTCTAGATTAAGAGGACCAACACTTACCTGGTGGAAATTTGTTCAGAATGAAAGGGAGAAAGAGGACAAGAGTCCTATTGTGTCATGGAAAGGTATGTTGACAAAGTTGAAACAAACTTATCTCTCGGATGACTATGAAGTTTAAATGCATAGAAAGAGACAAAATCTCAGAAAAAAATACCTTGAAGTCCAAGAATATACAGAGGAGTTTTAGAAGTTATGATTAAGGTCTAAGATAGTGGAGGATGAAATCATTAGATTGGCTAGATATCAAGATGGGCTCAAGTGGTCTATACAAGAGGAGATGAGTCTTGCTACTTTGAAAAGTGTGAGACAATGCTATCAAATGGATCTTAAGATAGAAGAGAAGAGAAAGAGGAAGCATGATCAGACCTCAAGAGGAAGAGGTAGAAGTAAAGAAAATAGAGGAAGAGGCAGCTTTCCAGGCAGTTTTGCAGGTAGAGGCAGTGACTATAGGTCCCAAGGTGAAGCTAAATTGACTAAGATAGTCAATGAGACCAGTGGTAGAGGCAGCATGAATAGAGGAAGAGGATTCCAAGGTGGTGCAAGAGGCATATTTGGAGGTTCAGGTAGATCCTCACACTTTGTAAACATGAAGTGTTTTCATTGCAATGAACTAGGCCATCCATCCTATAGATTCCCAGATAAAGCTTCTACCTCGCATGGTGAGAAAAGAGTAAATTACATTGCTCAAGAGGATAATAACAGTGGTAAAGCCCCTAAAATCAATCTTGATTCAGAAAGTGGGGAGAATCTTATGATTAGGAGAATACTCATTAAAGAACCGGTCAAAGAAGAAGCCAAGCAAAGGAGGGCACTATTCAGAGTAAAGTGAAATATTCTTGGGAAAGTTTTCAAGATGATTATAGACTCAGGGTCTTCTGATAACATTATCTTAGAGTAGGTAGTCAACAAGTTAGGATTGACAAAAATAATTGATACAAATCTATACCGAGTAACATGGTTGAATAAGGGTCAACATGTTCTTGTTAATGAGAAAGCATGGGTGAATTTTTCAATAGGGAAGTATATGGAAAGAATATTGTATGATGTACTCCCAATGGATGCATGCCACCTACTCTTAGGTAGGCCATGGCAGTTTGATAGGAAGACAATTCATGATGGTGAGAAAAATTCCTATTCTTTCAAGAAGGATGGGGTCACCTATAAAATTTAGTCACTTGTGGATGATGAGGGGTCTACATCAACTGAGACTAATGCCTTATTTTAGGGAGGTAAGGAGTATTTGCAGATAGTAAAGAGTGGAGAATGTTTACACTATGCTATCACGCTTAAGCCTAGTGAAGAGAAGAAGAAGGAACAAACAACATTTCCAAGTGAAGTGCAAAAGTTTTTGAAAGAGTTCAAAGACACAGTTAGTGATGGGACACCAGTAATGTTACCACCTCCAAGAGACATAAGTCATTAGATTGACTTCATACTTGGAGCATCTCTACCAAACAAGGCAGCATACAAGGTGACTCCTGATCAAAACAAGGAGATAGAAAAACAAGTCCAAGAACTTTTGGACCAAGGTCTTATTAGGAAAAGCATTAGTCCATGTGTAGTACCAGTGGTTCTAGCATCAAAGAAGGGAGGAAAGTGGAGGCTTTGTACAGACTCAAGAGCAATTAATAGGATCACTGTGAGATACTAGTTTCCCGTTCCTAGGATTGAAGATCTTATGGATTGTTGGGGAGGAGCAAGGTACTACACTAGGTTGGATTTGAAGAGTGGGTACCACCAAATCAGAATTAAGGAGGGGGATGAATGGAAGACAATATTCAAGACAAAAAAATGGCTCTATGAATGGTTGGTCATGCCCTTTGGACTTAGCAATTCTCTAAGCACCTTTATGAGGTCGATGAATGAGGTGTTGAAGGACTACATAGGCAGATTTGTAGTTGTGTACTTACATGACATCCTCATTTTTAGTAAGACAAAGGAGGAACATCTCCAACATTTGCAGATTGTGATGAAGAAACTTCATGAGGAGAAGTTGTCCATTAACTTGGAAAAGTGTGAATTTATGAAACAAGAGTT
>MU226795.1:35220-53409 GCA_018584345.1 Thuja plicata | reverse complement strand
AATTTTATAGAAAGTTCATTAGAGGCTTTAGTGAAATATGTGCACCAGTCTTAGATACAATAAAAGGTGGAGTGAAAACTAAATTCAAATGGACTCCAGAGGCTAGTAGAGGTTTTGAAGTATTGAAAAAGAGAGTGGCAACACAACCTATTTTGGTTTTGCCTAATTTTGATAATTTCTTTACCCTTGAATGTGATGCAAGTGGTATAGCTATTGGGGAAATATTGAATCAAGAGAATAGGCTAGTGGCCTTTTACAGTGAGAAGTTGAATGAGTCCAAGAAGAGGTACTCTTCTTATGATCTAGAGTATATGCATTGGTACAAGCTTTGAGGAAATGGAGGCACTATTTTTTTCCCAAGGAATTTGTAGTTTATACTGATAACAAAGCTTTGAGTTTTATCAATTCTCAGGAGAAGTTGAGCAACAAACACCATAAGTGGATGGAATATTTGCAGGCCTATACCTTCACTACCAAAAACAAGAAAGAGAAGATGAATAAATTGGTTGATTATTTGAGTAGGAGACTGTTGACAGTCCAAGAAGTACAACTGCAAAGTATAGGCATAGAAAGCTTCAAGGAGCTTTATGAAGGTGATGAGGACTTCTCAGAAGAATACAAGGTATGTAAAGACTTCAAGAACCATTTCCATATTCAATTTGCATACTATACAATTTAGAATGATCTCTTATTTAGAGAAGGGAAGCTATGTGTTCCCAAGGGATCTATGAGGGAGAATGTTATTCAAGAAAAGCACAATGGCAGCTTAAGTGGGCATTTTGTCCTGAATAAGACACTAGCACTAGTGCAAAGGTTCTATTATTGGCCTAGGATGCAGAAGGACATCAGGAAGTATGTGGAGAAATGTTTGGTTTGCCAAAAAGCCAAGGGTATATCATCTAATGTAGGTTTGTATCATCCTTTGACCATCCGTAATAGGCCTTGGGAATGTATCAGTATGGATTTTATTGTTGGGCTGCCTAGAACTAAGTCTGGTTTGGATAGTATATTTGTGGTGGTAGATAGGTTTAGCAGGATGAGTCATTTCATTTCTTGCAAAACCACCCATGATGCCATTCATATTGCTCATTTTTTCTTTAAAGAAGTGGTAAGGATCAATGTTTTACCCATCAGCATAGTATCTGACAGAGATGTCAAATTCATGGGTCATTTTTGGAAGACCTTGTGGTCAAGGTTGGGAACCAATTTGTCATTTGGGTCAGCCTACCATCCCCAAGTAGATGGTCAGACTGAAGTGATCAATAGAGTACTGGGAAATCTCCTTAGATGCTTGACAAAGGAGTATGGAGTGATGTGGGATTAGATGTTACCACAGGATGAATATGCCTATAATGATAGCGCAAATAGGATGACAGGAAAAAGCCCCTTTGAAATAGTTTATGGGCTGCATCCTAGAGGTGTGTTGGAGTTGAGAAAATTGGAAAATGCATAAGGAAGGAGTGCATATGTAGATGATTTTTCTCAATCCATGAAGGAAGTTCATGAGCAAGTAAAGAAGCAGCTCCAAGAGGCTACACAAAAGTTGAAAGCTAGAATTGATGAAGGAAGAAGAGATCTTTAGTTTGTTGTGGGTGACCTTGTGATGGTTAATCTCAACAAGTCTAGATTGCAGAAGGGAGTCCCCACCAAGCTACAAATGAGGACGATTGGTCCTTGCAAGATTCTTGCAAAGTATGGGCAAAAGGCCTACAAACTTGACTTGCCATCAGATTTGGAAATGTCTCCTATTTTAAATGTGCAGGATTTAGTCCAATATAAGGGACCTACACTAGTAGTTACTAAACTACATTCAGATAGTCAAGCAATAGCAACGGATGTTCATCTTACCCCTGCACCAACACTTATAGCAGTCAAGATTTTAGACTCTCGGGTGAAGAAAAAGACTAGGAAAGGCACTTATATGGAACATCTTATTTAGTGGGCAGGTATGTCAGAGGCTGAGGCTACTTGGGTAGCTAAGAATGAATTCAAGAAACAAGGAATTGATCCTAAGCTCCTGTCCCCAAAGGTGACATCAGTTCTTAACCTTGGTAGTATGGTGTAGGAGCACCCTTGAGAAACTAGTAAGTTGGTGGTCTCATGCCATTTTGGGTGTTCTAGTGTGTGTAATACCCTCTTTTAGGGAAATGTAAATACATAAGTTCATGTTGACCAAAGGTGTTTTAGCTAGGTTTCATTTTATGCTTATGTTTGGTTAGAATAGCTCTTTTTGGCTCTTGATTAGTGGACTCTACTTGATGATGTCATCAAAGGGAAAAGTGATGTCATGGTGGTTCTTAGGGTCCTTGGATACCATAGGTGGTCTATCTAAGGTTAGATAGGTTGAAATGGTGGTGAAACACTTAAAAAGTGTAAGTTGCAATTACAATGTAAAATGTTGCTATGCAACATTAGCAACTTTTAGATGTTGCTGACAACATTTTGTTGTCTAGAGGATTTCGAGGTTCTAATGGTTTTTGAACCCATAGAAGGAATGAAACATGTGTGTGGGAATTATATAAGGTGAAAAAACACTAATTTGAAAGGGGAGAGGACATTGTACAGATTTATGATATTGGAGCCAAGAGCTTTGAATGTGAAGACAACAGATTTGAAGGATTTTGGTGTTTTTGTTATGGTCCATGGATTGAAACTAGGACTGCGATTAGTGGAATCCATTTTTGTGCATGTTACAAATCTTTTCCAATAATTAGTTTTCTTTGTATTTGTTTTTGTTTTGTAGTTTGTAAATTCTTTCAGTTTTGGACTGTTTGTTGTCCAGTTTTGGCCAAGGAGCAAAGATGTGGACCTAACTCCACTTCCCACCATTGGTTATGTATGGCCACCTAGGAATGGATACTAGGTCCATGGAGCTTCAAGATTTTGGAAGGAGGAGCTCTAGAAAATCTTGCAAGTATTTTTAATAAATTGCCCTAAGCAAGCAACATGCACAGCTCGATTAGGAAGAGCAAGTGACAGTTAGTTTTAAATTTGTAGGGGGTATTCTCATGAACCAAGAAGGAAATGGGTGTATTTAAGGATTTTATGCAGGTGCTCAAAAAATTTGAGGAGTGCCCAATACTTCAACTTTCCAAGGTTTGAAGCCTAAGACCTCAAACTGGCCCAAAAGCAAGAAAAAGACCATATTCAAGAAACCAAGTGTATGGATAGAGCTAGACTCTAAAACCTAGAAAATCCTTGTGGGTTTTTGGCTTACTTGAAGACTAATAGAAGATATTTAGGGGTTATTTGAAGTTTTTTCACAAAAAAAGTGTTGTCCTACAATTTAGGAGGCCTAATTGGCAAAAAGGGCTACAAGGCCTAAAAGATAGGCATCTAGAACTCGATGGGAATATGGTTCAACTTGGTGGTTTCAAACCTAGATTGTATTCCAATAATGGAGAATAATGAAGCCTTGACCATCCTACAAATCCAAATGTAAGTTTAGGGCTTGGAGTGGATTGAGTGGAAGGTTCTTGTAGAACACAAGAATGGTGAATTTGACAAGATAGGTAGCTTCTTGGTTGAAGGGGAAGAGTTGATTCTTCCAAGTAGTAGAGGGTGGATTGAGGAAGCCCTAGAGGTCCTAGGAGAGGCCTAAGAAGAGTTTCAAGAAAAATTAGAAGGCTACCAGGGAGGCTCCCTATCAATGGAGTTGGATCTCATAGTCTTCTGGTAAAAAGTTCTCTTTCATCTTTGTTACCATTGCTTGCCAATTTTCTATGGGTTGCTTCCCAATTCTTACTCTTTTATCCTGTAGATACTTCCACCATATTAGGGCTGATCCCCTAAGCCTGGATTTAGCCACCTTAACCTTTTGTGCATCTGTTATGCCTTCACACTTGAAGTGATTCTCCATCCCTTCAATCCACTCCAACACTATTTCAATGTCCATCTTCCCACTAAACAATGGGATGCCTTCTAAGGATTTACTACCAAATGCCTTGATGGCTTTCAAGAATGGTTCCTACTCCATCACAAGGTCTAGTTTAGGGATAATATCATCCTCTTCAACCTTCTACTTCCCTCTATCACTTGTTTCACCTTCTCTACCTTGGTCTCTTGCATCCACTACTTCTTGTAGTTTCAACTTCATCTCTGCTAGGAACTCTTCAAGGAGTCTATTCTTCTCCATTTTCTCATCCATGTCCCTAAACAACTCTACATTTTTTACCATGCCTGTGGAGCCACAAGATTCCACCTCTGACATATACAATCCCAAATATTTTGGGGCTCTGATACCCCTCTGATGTAACACACCTAGGCTTTAGCTTTACCCTATTCTCCTCTAGTGTCTTCTTAGGACAATTCAATGACCTAGTAGGTTTCTATGCACAACCCTACTCTCCTTAGGTGTATTGAGACAATATCCTAACCCTTCACCTAGTGTACACCAATAGTACTGATCAAAAGTTCTTTATTCTACAACATAAACTAACTAGGTCTTCCATAGTCACACTCTCCAAGAATTGTCTCAATTCCTCATAGGATTGAGTTCCATGGAAGGATAGGTCATCAAGACCTCCAATGGTTCCATTTGAACCCCTACATACACCATTCATAAACACATAATAATCAAGTGATTCACAATGCACCTTTCTCACCCCAAATAGGGCTACAAGCCAGTTAGGCCTTTTTCTTGCCAATTTGAAGATAACTTGAAATTTTCCCAAACAAGCCTCCAAAATGGTTTAGGATTCAGACACCCTTTATCAGGAAATTTTTTATTTTTAAGGTCTCCAATCCTCAAATTGTCTGTACAACCCTTCCTACTATTATGCCTAAAAATTAGGGTTTTAGGACTTTTTGACAGTCTGAACAGAAAAATGTGCTTCCAAAACACCAAAAAACTCCTCCAATATTCTCCTTCGAATTGGGGGTCTTGCACACATTAACCTATCCCTCCATGATCTTTTTTTGAAGCCACCAATGCATTCAACACTCCTTACATCACTTGCAATGTTTCTCAGTCCCTAGCCATGCACAGCAGGCTTGCCTAGGGAATCATTGCAAAATTAGAAAAACTACTTTCTTGGGCCCCTCCTGTAAAAATAATTTACATGGAGTCTCCTCACCCATTCCAAGAGCCTGTACAGAAAATATGGTGGCAAGTTGAGTTAAGACCCCATTTGTCCAACCTGCCTGGTTCAGACCAACAACAGGGTAAAACACAAAGAATTTAACAAAACCAATATAAAAACTACAACTTTACAAAATAAATCCACATAGAATCTCAAATTAACCTACCCTACATTAATAAATTGATGAAGACTGAGATCTAATCCATCTACCTACTGTAAACAAGAAAACACACTAAAATTGCTTTGAAAATGCACACACAGAAAATCTTGTATTTTCAAAATGTTCACCAACCTTGCTTACAGATCGAGGAAGACATCTTATACTTGTCCCCATCCCTAATCTGATGGTTTTAGAAAGTTACAATAACCATTTCATCAAAAATGCTCTTCTTGCACAATTATTGTCAATGTTGTCAAATGACAACATTGACAATTTTGACAACTTTCCACAATTTTAGGAAATTCATTCTGAACTTTGTTCTAAGACCATGAAAACATCATAAAAGACTTATGTAGACCATGCTTACTTCTCTTAAGTCACAAAACACTTTTTTTCTACATTTGACCCCTATGTGCTTGATTTACACCATTGCCACAACATTGGCAATTAGGGTCCAATTTGATAATTGTCTCCCAAAAGACCTAAAAACCTTGAAAAGACCTTCCCGAAAGACCTCACACACACCTCTAGTCCTATTTTTCAACTAGTGGTTTGGCTAGAACCACTACAAGCTAAAAGAACTCTAGAAACCCTAGGTTACCAAAGAGCCTTACCTAGGTGCTCCTACACCATTTACTTCTTTGAAGCCCTTGGCAATTTGATAATGGAGTAGTATATGATGGGAAAGAGAACTCCATTACATTCAAGAAAGGAGGAAAGGCCTTCAAAATTCAGTCTTTATTAGAGGGTGAGGAACCATAGAATAAAACTACTAATGTTATGTTATGCAGTGGTAAGGAGTTTGTGAATGACATCAAAGATGATGATGGAGAAGGTTATGCCATTGTGTTAAGACCTAAGGAAAAGGAAACACCAGTAAAGGAGCCACTTCCAAAGGAAGTGCAAGAATTGCTTGAGGAATATAACGATATTGTGAGTGATGGCACTCCTGCAACCCTACCACGCAAGAGAGTTATAAGTCATCAAATAGACTTTGTTCTAGGGGCATCCTTGCTCAACAAAGCAACATATACGTTGACTCCAGAATAGAACTTGGAGGTAGCAAGACAAGTACAAGAGCTCTTGGATCAAGGCTTGATAAAAAAGAACATTAGCCCTTGTGCAGTCCCTATTATTTTAGCATCAAAGAAGGGGGAAAGTGGAGATTATACACAGACACAAGGGACATTAATAGGATCACAATAAGGTACAAATTCCCAATCCATATAATAGAGGATATTATGGATTTCCTAGGTGGGGCAATGTACTTCATAAAGCTAGATTTGAAAAGTGGTTATCACCAAATCAAGGTGAAGGAAGTTGATGAATGGAAAATGGAATTCAAGACCACATATGGGTTATATGAATGGCTTGTGATTCCATTTGGCCTCTCTAATTCTCTGAGCACATTCATGAGGCTCATGAATGAGGTGCTCAAGGATTTCACTGGAAAGTTTGTGGTATTATATCTTGATGATATACTAATTTTCAGTAAAACCAAAGAGGAACATATAAAACATGTTGAGGCAGTGTTGAAAAGGTTACATGGGGATAAGTTGGCCATTAACCTTGAGAAGTGTGAGTTCTTTAAACAATAACTAGTTTACTTGGGCTTTGTAGTGTCCAAGGGGTCTTTGAAGATGGACAAAGACAAAGTTGCTACAATCTTGAACAGGCCTCCACCTACCACAACCACAGAGGTAAGGAGTTTTCATGGTCTTGCACAATTTTATAGGAAGTTTATTAGGAATTTTAGTGGGATATGTGCACATTTGATGGATACCATAAAGGGTGGGGTCAAGACTAAGCTCAGATGGATAGTAGAAGCAAGGAATGCATTTGAGTTTTTTAAGAAACAAGTGGCTACTCAACCAATCCTCCAATTACCAAGCTTTGAGAAGTTGTTCACCATTGAGTGTGATGCTAGTGGGTTAGCAGTAGGAGGGGTATTGAGTCAGGAAGGTAGGCCTATTTCCTTCTTTAGTGAGAAGCTGAATGAGGCTATGAATAAATATTCTTCTTATGATTTTGAACTATATGCCTTAGTCCAATTATTGAGAAAATGGAGGCACTATTTGTTGTGCAAGGAATTTTTAGTATTCACTGATAATCAGGCCCTTAGCTACATTAATACACAAGAAAATCTTAGCAAATAGACATTTGAAGTGGATGGAATACTTGCAGGCATTCACTTTTACTATCAAACATAAGAAGGGCTAGCTCAATAAGGTGGCAGATGCTTTGAGCAGGAGATTGTTAACAGTGCAAGAAGTCCACTTGAATAGCACTGGGATTGACAGTTTCAGAGATCTCTATGAGTTAGATGAGGATTTTGGTGAGGCTTATAAGGTATGTGTTGATTTTGAAAACCATTTCCATAGTAATTTCTCTTATTTTACTTTACAGTATGGGTTTTCGTTCAAATTCAATCAATTATGTGTAATTAAAGGGTCAATGAGGATGAAACTCATCTAAGAGAAACATAATGGTTCTCTAAGTGGTCACTTTGGTAAGGAAAAGACCTTGGAATTGGTCCAAAGGTTCTACCATTGGCCAAAATTGGTGAAGGATGTCACCAAGTATGTACAGTACTGTGTTGTTTTCATGAAGGAAAAAGGAGAAATGAGTAATGCAAGATTGTATCAGCCTCTACCAGTCCCTAATAGACAATGGGAATGTGTGAGTATGGATTTTTTTGTTGGTTTACCCAAAACTAATCATGTGTATGATAGAATTTATGTAGTTGTTGATAGATTTAGAAAAATGTGACATTTTATTCCATGTAGAACTACCAATGATGCTATCCACATATCTTACTTGTTTTTCAAAGAGGTTGTAAGGATTCATGGACTTCCCTTGAGTATAGTCTCTGATAGAGATGTGAAATTCATGAGTCATTTTTGGCAAACTTTGTGGACAAAATTGGGCACTAACCTATCTTTTGGTTCAACATACCACCCTAAAACTAATGGCCAAACTGAGGTGGTAAATAGGGTGTTGGGTAACCTACTGAGGTGCCTAACTAAGGAGTATGGGAAGACTTGGGACATGGTCATCCATCAAGAAGAATATGCTTACAATGATAGCGAGAATAGAATGACTGGTAAAATTCTATTTGAGGTTGTTTATGGAATGCACCCTAGGGGTGTTTGTGAACTCAGTTATCTTGGTGGGATGGAGTACAGAAGTGGCCAAGTAGAAGACTTCACTCATACCATGAAGGAGATCTAAGACCAAGTGCAAAGGAAGATCCAAGACAGTCGACAGAAGTTGAAGGCTAAGGTTGATGAAAAAAGGATGGATGTTAAGTTTGCAATAGGAGACTGTGTCATGGTCCACTTGAACAAATCAAGGCTTTAGAATGGTGTACCTACCAAACTTTAGATGAAGAGGGTGGGACCTTGCAAGATCTTGGGAAAATATGGAGCTAATGAATATAAGGTGGACTTACCATCAAATTTGAGTATCTCTCCAGTCTTTAATGTCCAAGACTTGATTCAGTTTAGAGAGAAAATGGATGAGATAACTCCAAATAGCCAGGGGGTCAGTGATGATGTGGGGGTTGTTGTCTTACATCCCAAACTTTAGTTGGTGCCTGATAAAGTGCTAGACTCTCGAGTCAAGAAGACTACTAGGCACAATGTTTACATGGAGCAATTAATTTAGTGGAAGGATAGACCAGAGTTAGAGGCTTCTTGGATTGCTGAGGCAGACTTCAAAAAGGTGGGCATTTCAGAGCAGCTCTTATCCACATGAATGACATAGCTCTTCCTTTTTGGGGGAGTATGGTGCAGGAGCACCTAGGTAGGCTAGTGTAGAAATGTGACCGAGGGTTTTTCTCCTTCTTTGTTTTGGCTTATAGTGGTTCTATCTAGACCAGTAGTTGAATAAAGGGACCAAGAGTCCTAGTGTGTGGATGTTTGTAGGAGGATAGGTCTTGATAGGTCCTTGGTGACCCTTAGGTCCATTTTAGGTACAACTGGTTGTTTTTCATTTTTTATGGGAAAATGAGCCAAGAAAAGGACTAGAGGTCCTATTTGATGTTATTTCATCATATTAGGTGGATTGGAAAAGTATGGACATAACTAGATCAAGTTTGGAGACCAAACTCAAAAGTTGCAAAAAGTTGTCAATGTTGTCATTGACAACATTGACAACTTTTATGACAAGTTTGCATCTTCAGTGAAATCAGTTGGGTAACTGTCTGAAATCATTGAATTTTTGTTTGGGTCAACTATATACAACTTCATGTGCAAGATAGAATTAGCGATGACGGGGAAGCATTTTTTGAACACCTTCAATAACTTCAACAAGATGTCAGGAGTAAATTACATGATAGCAATGAGAGATATAACATTGTTGTAGATATCAATAGAAGGAGACAAATATTTAATACATGTGATTCAGCGATGGTGTAATTGAGACATGAGAGATTTCCTACTAGCACCTATCATAAGTTGAAATACAAAAAGATAGCTCCTTGCTGAATTTTGAAGAAGATTAATGATAATGCTTAGGAGATTTGTTTACCAGATGATTTAGATATTTCTCTTGTATTTAATGTTTCTAATTTTTATGCATTTCATGGAAATCTATCTAAGCTAGATAGTAGGGATGAGGTGCATTGGCGTCACCACCTTCCAATTAAAAAGAAGGAAAAGATTCCCACATTCTGGATACATAGTCTATAGTCACATGGAATGGTCATTACAATAGGTACCTGATTCAGTGGGAGGGATTACCAGCAACAGATAGCACCTAGATCTCAGAGTGGGAAGTGATGAATTTGGACCCCACAAACTTCCATCAGTCCATAGACAACCACTTGCAGGAGTTGCGATCCTTTAAAGGGGAGAATATGCAGCAACTTCCAGACGTCATAACTTTTGACTGGGATGTGGGTTTTTTCTGAAATTTTATAGGCATATGCGTGAGGAAGAGTTAATCAACGTTCCAACTTAGCTAGCTTTGTTGGTGGCCGTTTGGACATTTTTTCATGAGCCTAAAATTTCATCTTGACCTCCAAAATTAGCTTTTTCTATTTGTTTCCAATTTTTTCAGTTTTTCTTTTTGTAATAAATCTAAAATCGTGTTTCTAATTTTGTGCGTTAGTCGGCAATTCATCTTGCATTAGTTGGGAGATTTTCTTGGGAAAAATCAAGATTCATACGATGAGTTTTAAAAGTTACCAAAAATGGAAAAATTTGCCAAATATGGTAATTTTCAGAATTGTAATAAGTAGGAGTTTTCTTTCATTGTAGAGGGAGAGTAGTTGGATGCAGTTAATGAGAATTTGAAGATTTTTTATTCTGGCATTATTTTATGTTTTCTTAATTTTTGTTTCTTAAGGTTTTGGGCTACATCAATATGTATAACAAACTACATGATATTTATGGAGGAGATGCCTGTTGCCCACTTTTAGTTTAGATACCTCTACACAAAAGTGGATGTTCATTGTGTAGAAATGGTCCTGAAAGCTTCATGTGAGTCCTGAGTCTAATTATAGCTATCCCCTTAGGACATGAGACCTTTACCAGATTTCCCCAATTTGACTTCTCTTTTGTGAGCCGGAGGGAATCTGTATTTGAGATCACGTTTTCATTGCATAGGTTAAGTTCCCAATCTGGTAAAGGCCATGGTTTGAATATTTCTAACATCAATTTTACATGCAACTGAAGTATTTATCCATAACTCTTCATCTTGTTGCATTGGCAGAAAATTTGAGTACGGGCTTCTCCACTGGCGCAAAAAGCATCAGCAAGGTGCATTTTCCACCAATGCCTCCTAAGTGATGTCTCGGTAGGAAGTGTAATTATAAAATGGATCCCTTAGGCTTAGAAGGACTATTGTGTCTGAACTACACCTCTACAATCCAAGAGGAATGATTAAATAGAAAGAAATCTAAGAAATAAGTCTGCACTACTCCACTACTCCAACAAGCGTGTTTCAACCCACAGAGTATGTTTTCTGCCAAGCCATTAAAATGAAGGGATTTTGAGGAAGAATCTATCTCATAAAGAATATGAGATATAAAGAAGGCAAATGAAATCAACACATGCCATTTTGGCACCCTGACAGACCAAATTTCCCATTTGGTGGATTTTTGAATAGAGAGCACTCCAAAAGCATTTCTCCACCCAAAGGAGAAGTGGAAAAGTAATTTTCCACTACCTCAAGAAAGTTACCATTGCGGTTACTAAAGTGAAAAGACATTTCTTAATGGCCTGTAAGAGAAAAATAATTAATTCAAATAAAGCCTTTTTACTTCATAACAATTTGTTTCATTAATGTTGAGGTCTTTTCATTCGTGTGGCATGGGAAGTCGGCCATTAAATAGTAAGAATTCAAAATTTATAAGATCAGTTGGTGGTTTTCAACAGGAGTTACTATTTTCTTAACAGATTCTTTGAATTTGAAGCCTTTGGTACTGGTTGTTCTTTGCCCCTTGCATTCTTAAAAGATATTCTTCATTCCTGAACCAAATCATTTGAAGTATGGCATATAGATTTGTGGGATTCAACGGAATGAACAACATTACCTCTAAATAGCATAAGATTTTGGATACGTCTCTGAAGTTCTTCAATATGCAGAACTTTTAGAGTAGACTAAAAGTGGACAATATGCATCCCATCACTGAGAAACTCAAGGAGAGTGGATTAGTTGAAGCCGCTGGTTTTCCTATGGTTGTTCAAGCTCCAGAATTGATCTGTGAATGCATAGCTTGATACAACCCAAATACCAAGAAAATCCTCTTGTCCAATGATATGGCGTTGCTATCTATCAATAGAGAATGGTTCCAGAACTCACTTAGCATCCTAGAGCAAGCTGAGTATTCAAAAATGACATACAGTCAGGCGGTGATAGAATATAATGCCAAAAAGTCAATTTGGAAGAAGGAGATAATGAAAGAATGGTTTCAAGAGCCTAGGAGCACCAAAGGAAAGCTGCCAAAGACATTAAATGGCACTAATCTAAAGCCAGAGATAATAGACATTCTGGTGCTACTCCATAGGATCAGAGGTGAGAGTGAGGAACTCAATTTTATTGACCATCACTTCTTCCTTGTTTAGGTAATCTATTCCCAACATCACTTCATTGATTTGGCCCTTATGGTAAGTGAGAACCTCTCAGAGGCCCTAGATAGAGGTAAGGGCCAGAATGAATTTTATATGTCTTCAGTCCTTTTGTATATTCTGGAAGCAATCCAAATTTGGCCAGGGCTTCCTAGATTAGAGGAATTTCCTGATGATGTTAAGAGTTATGAATCTTTCCCCTCTTTGCAATTGCACAACAGTTATGCATATTATCTTTGGGTTAATGATGCATTTACAATGATATTGTGCAGGGAGCTACAAGGTTGTCTAAAAAGGATATTCTCTCCTGAAGCCATAGCTTTTATTAGCCAATTCAGATGCTATTATATTCAATTCAGAGATATCTCATACCTTCATCTTGCAGGCTTTGATGACTTCCCTTTGAAGCTGCCCAGATATCCTATAGATATGATCATGCTGGTGGAGGTGATGAGGCAAGTGCTATAAGTTAATTTGATCTATGTTGATGCCAGGAAGAAAGGCTATGACTTCCCCATGACTATCAGAGCCTACAATTGTGTGTCCTAATCTGAGGTGAAGAATGTTCTAAAGCCATTGTCCAAGAGGTTTTCATTGGAAACCTATGATGTTCTGAGGCCACAATATGATCCAGTTAATTACGCTCATGATTACCTGCAAATGAGCTGAGCTATCCACCATGTAGATGACATTGAAGACTACTGGGCCAATCGTAGAGATGATCTACAGAGAAGAGATAGATTTTATGCCAGATTAACCATTGAAAAAATCAAAAAGTTCAAGGTCAATATTGCAGTTGAGGGGCTACTAGATGACGGCCAGCACATGTATGATAATACCTATCTTGAGAATATCAAACCCCTCTCCATCAATTCTGAGCCCATGCTAGATCAAGCCATCGATGACTTGCAGACTCTAATGAGTGGTATTTATAGGAGGACAGAGTAGTGGGTTGAATGGACAATAGGAATAAGGAAGAGGTCGAAAAGGAAGCCTCCTACTCAAAGGACCCCGGCAAAGAATGCTTTCAACATTGCAATAACTTCTTCAGTGGTACTCCCAACTATGACCAAGAGTTCATCTCAACCAACTAGGGGAGGTGATGAACCTCCTAAAAAAGAAGTTCAACTAAAGAAGACTTGTGTAGAAGGTCTGCTTCCAAATATTAGAGCAATAGAGGAACCTACCAAAGATGTGGAACCACAGTAGCCTGCTAAAGCAGTCACTGTAGATGTATTGGTTGGTACTTCAACCTATGACTCTCCAAGGAAAGGGTCCCCTGTTATAGTAGAAGTGGGTGAAGATACTCCTTTAAGGACAGAATTAGAAAAAGAGGCCAGGAAAAAGAAGAAGGTTGCTTCAATAGCCAAATTGGTGTCCTCTTCTCCTACCTTGGTAAATTAATTTTCTTCAAGGCCAAATCCTACTCCTCCAATGATTAGGAAACTATTTATAGAGGAGTTGGTCTCTACCACTAAGGTCACCAACACCGAATCATGGATAGAGAACACTCTGGAGTGCAAAAGAAAGAGATTGGAAGAAGGGGCTCCCAGCAAAGATACTCTAGCTCAAGCCATGCAACATGGCACCGCTGCAGTAAAGAATAAGAAAGTGAAGGCACTATCCACATTGGGTAGAGACCCAAAGACTAGGAATTTCACTATGGAGGTGGAAAATCCCATGAAGGAGGGCCGTTTTGAAGATTTAACCACTTTGGATTTTGAGCTACACTCATTTGATATGGGCTTAGACCGACATGATACCAAAGTGGATTGGTGGAAATCCACTTATGTAGTAATTGAAGAAGAGATGGAAGAACTCAAAATGGAAAAGGTACAACTTAAGGTTGAAGTTAGTGACCTAACTAATTTCATCTGACAATTTGTTACTCCAGTTGCTAGTATCCCCAGTACTCAGACCACATTCAATCCCAACATCACAGAGAATCAAGCTATAATAACCAAGTTGTAGGAGGATAGGCACTTCACACAGATTGGAAAGGGATGGATTGAGAGGCTCAAATCTAAGGGATTAGCAGTTGTTGAGCAGTTGGGTAATTCTCTCTTGAGATTGGAGATGAAAAGGAACAACATTGAGAAGAATTTGTGAACTCTAGCATCTGAAAGAGTGAAGTGTCAGGAGTGCATAGTGATGATCCATGTAACAGTAAAGATGAAGACCAAAGAGGCATTGAAAGACAAGATTATACAAAAGGGAGATGTGCCTCTAATCGTGTGGTTTCAAATCCTAGATTTCAAAATTGAGATGATCATTCAGGTTGAGACGAGGTTGTAGCAAATAGATGTTAAGGTCAAGGAAGAACAGAACAAAGACTTTAAGATTCTTCAAGGTTTGCACATAGAATCGTAGACAAGTGGGCAAGGAAAATAAATGATAGGATTGGACAATATGTAGAAATCATTTTCTGATTATGTGGACAAGCTGTCAGAGTAATCTTCCACCCATTTGGACAAAGTGCAAGAATTGTAGCAGTTGAGTGGATGTATTTATAAAGCCATGGAATAATTGAAGGACCAGACTGATGCAATTAAGAGTCTAGCTAAGGAGTATTCCAGGTGGCTCATCCAATATACCAATGTCCACGTCAACAAACATGAGGAGCTCATCAAAGTTATCATAGATGTCACTACCTATAAGGCGAAATTAGGCAAAGGGAATGAAACTGAAGCTTGAATAGATTCTCTCTTTGTACCAAATTTTGATTGATGTTGTAATGGATAAACCTTTGGTTATCATCTGTAGTTGGGGAAGTTGAACATTTTTGGTTACCCCCTTTTTGTAACGGCCCAATCTGGGACTCTATATGTATCATTTCCAAAATCAATACAAGGGTCAGCTTAATTTTGGTGTGAAAGATAGCATTTTGCCGAGTCAATTGTGTGTGTCTTAATATAATTTCTTTAACTGTTCCATTGCATTTCATTTGTCTTTCTATTGAATTCAAATGTTTCTTTGAATTTAGATTTGCAATTTGTATTCAAACCAGATTTATATATTATGATTTGATACTGTTAATTTAGGGGAAGATCTATTGTTATCCTTAGTTGGGAAAAATTTCTATGAAATAGATTGATTCTTTAGCATTTCATCATTAATATTTATCTTTGCATCTGCATTTTTTAGTAGAAGTTCATGCATTACCAGTTTTGGGAGTTAATCTGATTGATGAAATCTCAGATTTGGCTAGATTTAAAGTTGAATTCACCTCGCCTAATCTATTTCTCATCTAGGTTTATCTTAGTTTACCTCTTCTATTCTCGGGTCGAGAACATACCTCTATTAGATTAGGAAAGATCAATATTCACTGAAAATCATTCATATAAGGGATACCTTCAAATTTAGAGGGAAATTGGTTTTCAATAACAATTTTCCAACTATTGTATTCAATTGTTCTTAATTATTTTGGGTATTTTAGAGTTAAATTCAAAATAAAATTTGTTTATCAACAATGCAAATGTAAAGAGAGAAAAAAAGAGAAAGTCTCAGAGGTCACTTTGATATGATGATAATGAAAGAAGGAGAAAAAATTACAAAGTACAATGAAAGAATCAAGAAAAGTGTTAGTGCAATCAGAGCTGTTAGTGGAACAACTGAAGACAAAATAGTAGTCAGCAAGGTATTGAGAACTTTACTTCCTATCTATGAAATTAGATTTTGAGATATTCAAGAGATAATATGTAGTAATGACATAACTCTAGATGAATTGATTAGAATATTATCAGCTTTTGAGTTGGATAATTTTGACAATTATTCTCCTAATCCTAGCAATCTTGAGTCAGCATTCAAAGATAAATTAAACCTTGGAAAGATGAAAGGAAAATAGATTAACAATGATAGTGATGATGAATCTGATGATGAAGATCTGAAAATCATTGAAGCATTACTTGCAAGGAGAGCTACGAAAGGAAAAAAAACATTACAAAGGAAGAATACCATTGATTTTCTTTTCATGTGATGAGGTTGGCCACATTGTTGCTAAATGTCCAAACAAGGAAAAAAAAGGTTAAATAAAGTTTAACAAGTACAAAGGAAAGAAATATTTCAAAAGCTAAAAAATCTACAAGGACAAAGGTTAGAAATATTTTTATATTGCTAAAGATTATGATAGTGATGAAGATGAAGATGAAATGGTTTACATTGCTATTAAGGATGAGTCAGAAAGTGAAGATAATGAAAAGACTACACTATACTCTCATATTAGTAAGAATGTCACTTGGATAATTGATAGTGGTTTTTCTCACTAAATGGATGGTGATAAAACCAAATTTGAACATCTTAAGCACTATGAGGGTGGGAGTGTTAGTTTTGGGAAGGATGAACCCTGCTATGTGAAAGGTAAAGGTTGTATTACTCTTATTGAATGAGTCCAATGTGATTATTCTTATTGGGTTAAAGGACTAAGGGATAATCTACTAAGTGTGGCACACTTGAATAACATTGGTTTTAAGGTATAATTCATGAATGGTAAGGCGAAGCTGCTCGAAGGTAGAGGAAACCTAGTTGGAACTGGCAGGAAAACAAAATGTAATCTATTTTATCTTGATCTCAATGAAAGTTCATGTTTTATTGCACAAGTAGAAGAAAGATGGTTATGGCATAAAAGGTTCTATCATGTGAATTTTGATAACCTAGTCAACATAAGTAAGAAAATAAGAGTAATGGGTATTCATGTTCTGAAGTAACCTGAATTAGCAATATGCAAACAATGTCAAATTGGGAAGATGGGAAAAAAAAGCTTCAAGGGAAAGAACTACAATACAGAAGAAGTCTTGGAATTATTAAATACTAATTTGTGTGGACCAATTGAAACAACAAGTTACATAGGTGATAAGTATTTCATGTTGGCAAGTTGAATTCCTGAGAATGCGTTCAAATATATGTTCATACAAGAGACTAAATCAAAGTATGTGCGTTCAAATATATGTTCTATGTGATGTCTACATACTAAGTCTAGATATACATGGTATGACATGATAGTGTAGAGAATTTACAGATAGATCAGTACACCAGCAGTCTAGAAGACAGAGCATGAAAGTCGACTAAGTGTTCTGATCAGCGTATATTATTTTTTTATGTAAAGGCCAAGTGCCTATGATAGTATGTTTTTAATGATGTAATTAGTAATGTTGTAAACATGCTTAAGCCAATTAGTTTGGAAGCGTTGTGTATTATGTTTTAGGGCCGACCATAAGTCTTGTTTTGGGTCACGTCTATTCGAGTATGAACATATAAGAATGTAATGTAAAATTATGTTACAAGTGTCAAAAAATATGCATGAGGTAGATATAGAAGAGAAGTATAATGAAGTAAATATGAGATAAAGCTCTTTAAGAGGGTAAGAGAATCTGTACATAAATGGAAATGATCTGACATCAGTGTCATCACAATAGTTCACTTTTGATAAAGTGCATATCAACTATCATAAATGTTGTAGCCTTCATCCTATTGAGCAGTGAGCTCTGGCAGTGAGCCATATACCTTTAACAAGGTTTTGGAAAGACTTCTAATAGGGTCATTGTACTTGCATTGTAAAGACTACTTCTAACAGGGCAAAGCAACTTTAACAGGTTCATTATACTAGTACAATATTTGTGGGTACTAATTCCCACTAGGGTTTTCCTCTGATCAAGGTTTCCCCATAAACATATCATGTGTTATGAGTTCTTGTGTTAAGCTTCATTGAATGTATGTTTAATTTATGTTTAAGTTGCTGAAATATAATAAATAGACAAACACTAATTCACCCCCCCCCCACCCCTCTTAGTATTTTTAACAATTGGTATCAGAGCTCTGGTCCTCTAAAAGAAAGTTTAACCACTTGAGGAGATCATGGACTCAGCAGAAGAAAAACATT
>MU226795.1:18109-29501 GCA_018584345.1 Thuja plicata | reverse complement strand
CACTGATTCCCCCCCCCCCCCCCCCATCTCAGTGTTTCTAACATTTCATTCTATTTGTTGATAACCACTCTAGAATGATGACTGTTATGTTTCACAAGGAAAAATCAGAAGCTTTTCAGAAGTTCAAATGGTACCTAGGAAGAGTTGAAAAAGAAATAGGAAAGAAACTTAAATGCCTAAGATCTGATGGAGGAGGAGAATTCATTTCCAATGAATTCAATGAATTCTGCAATGAAAGAGGAATCAAGAGACAAGTATATGCCCCAGGTACACCACAACAAAATGATATTGCAAAAACAAGGAAAAATCCATTTTGGATTGTGCGAAAACCCTGATGATTAAAAAGAATGTTTCTAGAAAATACTGGAAGGAAGCCATTAGCACTGTAATTGACACCATGAATCGAGTTAACTGAAGAAAAGTTCTTACAAGACACCTTTTGAATTATGGTATGGCTACAAACCTAATGTTCGTTATTTCAAAGTATTTGGAAGCAAATGTTACATCTTGAAGGAAGCAAGAAATGGAAAATTTGATGTAAAAAGTGATGAAGGTATATTCCTAGGCTACTACAACAAAAGAAAAACATATAAATGACTAAATATTACTACTCATAAATTCATAGAAATTGTGCATGTAAATATTGATGAGTTTGTAGAAAGAAATGAAGAATAGAGTAGTAAAGAGCCTGAGGACTACAAAAACTTTGTGTATTATGAACTTGATACGATACCTAAGACACAGGCAATGGTGATTGGACAACAACCATGTCAACCACTAAATTCATCTGCACAAACCTTGTTGCAACCTATACAACCAATGATTCTAACTGAAGAAATTGAGTCACAAATACATGGAACTGAGAATTAGACTGAAGAAACCAAGTCATAGACAAAGGCACCTGAGTTGCAGACAGAGGCACCCAAGTCTCAAACAGTGGAACCCAAGTATCAGATACAAGAAAAGGAAAAAATATTTGAGCATGGTGAACATAGTGGATCAATCCCAGAATCAAGAAGGAAGGATCATGTACTTGAAAAATATGTTAGAAGGCATCATGAACCTAAACAAATAATTGGAAATTAGACAGAAGGTGTAATGACAAGGAACACAATTAAAGGTACATTTTTGCTTAGTGAGATTGAACCTAGAACTGTTAAAGATGCATTGAATGATGAAAGCTGAATTGAAGCAATGAATGAAGAGATTGAGAAGATAGAAAAGAACAAAACCTGAACTCTTTTACCTAGATCGAAAGACAAGAATGTGATTGGTACTAAGTGGGTTTTCAGAAACAAGATGAATGAGAAAGGTGAAGTTTCTAGAAACAAAGATAGATTAGTATGTAAAGGATATGCTTAAGAAGAGGGTATTTATTATGGAGAAATTTTTTCTCCTATTGCAATACTTGAAGGAGTCAGAACTCTTCTAGCATATGCTGCCCATAAAGGATTCAAGGTATATCAAATAGATGTAAAATTTGCATTCTTGAATGGAATTCTAGAAGAGGAAGTCTATATTGAACAACCTGAAGGCTTTCTAGACCCTAACAAAAGGAATATGGTTTTCAAACTAAACAAAGCATTGTATGGACTGAAGTAAGCTTCAAGATCCTGGTATGAAAGATTTCATGGTTACTGAACAAGTATTGGATTCTAGAGAACTAATGATAATAGTAGCTTGTACATCAAACAAGGACATCTATAAAAGATATTATTACTAGAAATATTTTTTGATGACATATTGTTTACTGGATATGATGATCTATGAAAAGCATTCTCTGAAGCTATGAGTAAGGAATTTGAGATGTCTATGTTTGGTGAAATCATATTCTTTGTTGGTTTACAAGTTTATCAAATGAAGGATGGTATCTACATTACCTAGTATAAAAAAATCAAAGAGATACTAAAGAAATTTGGGATTGAATATTCTAGACCAGTTGGAACACCCATGCCTACTAGACATAAGTTTTCTAAGGATGGTGATTCAAAGGAGGTAAATCAGACTACCTACAGATCCATGATTTGCAAACTTCAATATGTTGTTCACACTAGACTTGATATTGCATAATCAGTCAGTATTATTGCAAGGTTTTTAGCTAATCCTAGAGAGAATCACTTAATGGCTATCAAAAGGATTCTGAGATATCTTAAGGGTACTCAAGTTTATGGATTATGGTATAATAAATGAGGAAACTTTGATTTGAAGACTTTTACTTATGTTGATTGGGCAGGAAGTGTCAATGAAAGAAAGGGCACAAGTGGTGGAGCATTATTTCTTGGAAAGAGGTTAGTCTCTTGGACAAGAAAGAAGAAGAACTGCATTTCTCAGTCTACAATAGAAGAATAATATGATGCTGTAGCAGTAAATTGTAAAAACATCATATGGTTCAAACAGTTGTTGTCAAGTATGGAGGTTGAAATCAAAGAATGAATCATTATCTATTGTGACAACACCAGTGCTATTAACATCTCTTAGAACCTTGTGATGCATACTAAGACTAAACATATTGCAATTAAGTATCATTTCTTGAGGGAATTAGTTCAGGAAAAGGAAGTAAGATTGGAATATGTGAATACTAAAGAACAAATTACAGACATATTCACTAAACCATTACCCAAGGATTAATTTTTGAATCTTAGAGGAAAGCTAGGGGTGATTCCCCTAAATGAGGCTCACTAAAACACAATTTAGTGATGCATCAACCGAGCCACACAACAAATTTAACATGTTGATGCAGTTATCAAGAGCTTATTGCATATGAATTAGTACAATAGGTACATTACAACTTCATTGGATACATATATATCAGATGGTGTCTTTGGCATTAGTTTTCAATGAGGGAGAGTTTAATGATGTGTCATAAAGATTACTAAGGGAGATTATTGATGATAGAGGGAGAAATTTATTAGAGAATAGATTAATGTAAGAGGGAAATCTATATTTCAAAGATTGATGACATAGGGAGTTTTTAGATAAGAATTAGAATGAAGCTAAGGACATTAATAAAATTTGATTCTTATCTTTGTTTCTCTATAATTCTTTGTATTATGACATGTTGTGTTGCCATCACTGCCAAAGAGGGAGATTGTTGATGACAATTATTCAATTTTGTATTGTCATTGATGTTTACGTAAGTATAGTGATGTATACACAAATGTCTAATCCTATCTGAGCACATTCAATGTTTTTCGAGCTCTCTCAAGCATTAAAGAAGACCAAAGTGATTTTTAGTTTAACCGAGCTCACTCAGGCATTAAAGTTTTGGTCAACCATTGAAGGATTTTAGTATTGACCAAGTTATGCTTTTGGTGACACTCGACTAACAATAATTTATAATTTAATTCTAATTGATTGTATGAAGATGACAAACATGAGTTTTATTATTTATTTGAAAGGATGTTAAGGATCACTTGACAATGCTTACCATATATATATATATATATATATAATGTAAAGTTTGGATCAAAAAGTGTGTGTGGAAGTGTGAGAAGATACATGTTTTGTGATATGAAGAGTGAAGGCAAAATCAAATGGGATTTTGATTGAATACAAAACATATAGGGCTGAAAATATTGGATCAGTGAGGATCAAGAAATCAAATCCATAGCAGAGATTTGAATCAACAAAGACAATTGCTTATCAAATCAAGTCAATCCATTGTTACTCTCTAACAATTGTAGCAGTGATCAAAATCTCTTAATAGAGTAGACTTAACAGTCTTTTGTAAATCCTCTCACAAGGTGTTATTTCTACATTGAAGTATTTGAAGACCTCTAACAAGGCCACTCCTTACAGAGTGATTAAATACTCTACCAGGGTCACACCTAATAATTTGTTATTGTAACCTTTAACAGTGTTGGCTCCTAACAGGGCTCTTTTCAAAAGAGTGAAAAATGGTGCCTAGTTGCTATTGGTGGTTTTCCCATATTGTGTTCCATGTTAAATCTTGGTATTATCCATGTACATTTCGTATTCTTTATGGTTTATGTTTCTGCAATTAATTACTATAGGATAATCATAGTTAATATCTTAAGATTTTCTATGTGAACTGAGTGATAGTAGAATATCTATGTTAACCAACAAACAATGATACATTTTTTTAACACATCTAAGGGACTTGGATTTGTTTTTGTGGTAACTGATTCACACCTCCACTCTCAGTTACTCAACTCATTTCCAACACTAGACCTATATTTATATATTTTTTGGGATCTCTCAACTCCTCAAATTTTTGGTTTGAAGAAATGCCAAAGGGTAAGAGGTGTTCCTTTGTTAAATGGACCTAATTAGCCCTGTGTAAGTCACTGTATTTCAGCAAGTTTAGATTTCTTGGTATTAGGTTGGAAGTCTATCCTTGTGGGATCAGTAGGAGTTCTATATTGGATATCTTAATAAATAATTTTTTTATGGGGGGTGTGTGGTGACATGATGAAATAATTAAGGAAAACTGAGCTCACAAGACCATAAGGAATTTAGAGGATTTGTGAAGTAAGATGGTCCCAATGCATTGGTGAAACAAAATAAATGGTTTGTAAATGTTGTGTTACTCATGTTGAGATTATTTCTAAGGCTTTGGGATTCACACTCACATTATAGTATATTTGGGTGCTTAAGACCAAGTAATAACTTTTAGGAACATCTGCATGCTAGTAGGCATGAGGAGAGTTTAGGATGTTTCAGTGGATAGATAGAACCTATATGGTGTTCAGAGTGATTTTTTGAGGCCCTAGAGTTGATTGTCCATCTAGTGGTGTTCTATAGTATTAGACTCTACATCACATTTATTCTAATATTAATAATTAATTATCAACCTCCATAATCATTTTTGTTATCGTGGCGTTAATATTAGCATCAATAGTTTATATTGATTTAATAGAGATGTTATGGCAGCTTTTAAGGAATTTTTCTGCTCAAGATTTTTTTTAAGGAATTAAATATAAATTTCATTTCTCTTATTCTAAAGAAGTCAGGGGATGAATCTTTTTAGGATTTTATACCCATTAGTTTGTGTACCTCTATTTATAATATTTTTTCCAATATTATGGTCCTTACTTTAAAACCTCTTTTTCCTTCTCTAACTTCTAACGAATAAAATGGTTTTGTGTCGAGTAAACAAATTATGGGCTTTTTATGATGGCTTGTAAAAATATTCACTCCCTGAATTTTAATAATAAAGTTGGTTTCTTCCTCAAGTTTGATCTTCTAAAGGTGTGTGGTAGAATGAACTGGTCCTTTATTTTGAGTGTTATCATCCTTTGGCTTCAATGATACTTTCTGCCAAAATATCTAGTAGTTGGTCTCCAAGCCTAAATTTGCAGTCCTGGTGAATGGTCCCAACTGGTTTTTTCCCATCTACATGTGGTATCAGGCAAGGAGATCATCTTTCTACTTTCTTATTCATTTTGATGGTTGAATCTTTGGGTATACTTATTCAAACTTATGTTGGGGCTTTTCCCTTCTTCTAGAGGCTTGGTTTTCTCTCATCAACATTTTTTTATGATACCTTCCTTATGGGAAAAAGATATATTTTTAGGATAAATGTTTCAAGAAGAATATGCAGGATTATGAAATTATTTTTGCTAGGTTATTAACCTCAATAAAATTTCCCTCTTCTTCATGAACACTCTAATTACTAGATAGCAGAGAATTGACAGGATCCTTGGGTGAAATGTTGATGATTTTATGTCTGCTTATCTGGGGCTTCCTCTTTCTATTAATGATGGTCCCAATTCCTTTTAGAATAGGATCATTCAAAAATTTAAATCCAAGCTTTCTAGATGGAAGGACTCTCTTCTTTCCCAGGTTGGGAAATTGCAGTTCATAAAAGAAATCTTTTAGAATCTTTTGATCTATTCCACGAGCCTCTTCAATGTTCCAAAGAAATTTTCTACCAAGATGGAATATATCAAGAGGAAATTCTTATGGTTAGGTACTGAATGGGATCAAGTCTTTGTGCCATGTGATCTTGGTAGATTGACTATTTGTAATATCAATCAATTTAATAAAGATCTTTTTTCTAAGCACTTGTGGGGAAATTTCATAGTGGTTAATGATTGGCACAAAGTTATTTTTGATAAGTATCTTAATGGTTATTATGATTCTATAGATTTACAATCGAATAATAGACCTTTGGAAGGATGTTCTTTTTTATGGAAATATATTTCTCATTCCAAAGATCTTCTTCTCAATGGTTTGTGATGGCTCCTTGGCAATGGTAGAAAGATACACTTTTTGGATAACTGGTCATTTTGTGAATGCCTCGTTGGCTTCTTCTCCACTTGTTTTCTCTTCAAAAACTAGAGAGAGTGCTTAAGAAGATTTGGTTATTATATGGTGGAATATATTGTGGATACTTCTTAGGTTAATTTAGTGGAGGTGAATTCAGCTCTGATCCCTCTTCAAGACTTATTGAGTCTTGCTTACATTCCCAGGTCTAAGGTGGGTGATGAAGTAGTTTGGTCTCAATCCCCTAATGGTTTCTTCTCTATTTAAATATCCTTTTAGGTGCTTTCCAGACCCCCCTTCCCTAGAACCTTTTGGTCGTTGGTTTGGAATTCAAAGGTTATCCCTAAGGTTAATATATTTATTTGGCTTCAAGCTCAAAATAAAATTATGACCCTGGATAATATATGCAAACATTGGATATGCCTTCCCAATTGGTTCTTCTTGTGTTTAAAGAACATCGATGATTCTTTCCATATTTTCTTCCACTCCAGTTTCACTAGGGACGTTTGGGCTTCGATTCTCAATCTCTAGTCTATCTCTTGGGTTTTTTCCAATTCCTTTATGGATTTCTTGATGCAATGGAAGTCTCCCTCTTCTAATCACTCTCCAATGATTCTCCATATGACTTGGGATTTATATAAAGAGAGAAATAATTTGATCTTAAGAGATAGGTCTTGTTTGGCTGAGGTAGTGGATCAAAAAATTTAACTGGCTATCGAGAAATTTTTTTAGGTTGCTTGTAATAATATTCATTCCTCTAGTCCTCTTTGGGGCCCCTCCATTGAGGAGTGGTCTATTTCTTAGGCTTGGAATTTGAATTGAAATATTCCTCAACCTTTTTTCAAATAGAAGAAGACCAAGATGTATATTACATGGAAACCTCCCCCTTGGGGTTGGTATAAGATTAATACTAACACAACAAAAAAGAGAAATATTGAACCTTGAGGTTGCGGGGGATTAATTCAGAATCTCACAGGTAGATCTCTCTTGGCAATGGAACTTTGTTTAGGCACCCAGATAAACTATTTTTTCGACGCTATTTCTATCTATCTAAGTTTGAAAATAGAAAGAGACAAAGGTTTGAATAAGATTTGCATTGAGATTGATTCTCTAAATATTTAAAACTGCGTTAAGGGTGTTTCTCACCTAGTTGGACTATAAGAAAATATTACTAGAGGTAGTATGAATCTTATTAATGGGTTCCAAGACATCCATATTTCTCACAAGTACTCTGAGGGAGCTAACTCATGGATAACCTAGTTAAAAAGGGTGTTATTGCCCATTATGGTTTACCTTTGGGAATATATGGATCATATCCCAATAGATTTGAGATAGCTATATTGCGTAATGATGAAAATGGGTGGGCATTAAATTCATAACTTGGGATTATTGTCCTTGTACATGTGAAGGCTTGGTTAAAGATAGGGTCCTTTAATTTCTAGAAGGATGAGAATCGTTTGGTATTTGCATCTTCCTTCATGCCTATTTTACAAAGATTTTCTAGCATGTCAATGGGTAGGGATATAAATAGGATGGATCCCATTGTGTATCAAAGGTGAAAAGACATTCAGGCTGTTTGGAGTGATATTTCTACTATTTTTTTTAACTCCATACATTGAGAAACTTCATGGTGTTGATGTCCTTATCACCGAGGTTTTTGTTGAGGGTTGAAAGGATGAAATTCTTAAGGCTTATAGGATGAATTTTTCTATTAGTGAGGAACTGGTTGCACATGTTTTTAATATGTCTAGTGAGTGTTCCAAATTTTAGAGAGAGAATAAATCAACTTTTGAGGCAGTGTACCATTTTTTTGTCCTAGGAAAACTTGAGAAAGAAAATAAATCTACTATTTGTGGTGATGATTGCCTCTCTCTGCCAAAGCCATAGTCAAACATTACTAAGGGTATTATGTTCTATGTGACTCTTGCCATAAAATTTGAAAGCATTTTCAACTATCTTTTTGTTATTTTGAACCACTTCCACCATGATAAGTGCATTTCGATTCCTTTTTATCTTGCTTCTTCCCTTAATTACAATCTGCATGCTCATATGAAGAAGCCCTCTTCCCCTATTTTCCATTAGGGAATTATTTTACTAATCATGGAAAATGCTAAATTCCTTCAAATAAAAAAGGGCCATCATCATATTTCTTGAATCAAGTTTAAAAAGGACATTAGGATTCATTATGATACTTATGGTATTAATCATGATGATGTTGAATTGGATGGGGATAGAGTGTATCATATGTTTCTGAAAAAATGGAAGGCTCGCAATCATCCTATATTTATGCCCTCTTCTTCTTGGAGAAAGAGAATTGTGTCCTCAGATGAAGAATATTTGAATTATGTGCCCTCCAAATATTTTGTGCCTAATTATTTTGATCCTAGTATGGGAAAGAGTAAGGCGAGTACCAAACCAAGTAGGGCCAAGCCAAAATGGAACCCTAATCACTTTGGCTCTCATTTTAAGTTTTTTAGCTCTCCTGTTCTAAAGAAAGCTTCTTCCCTATCCATTCAAGTGATTCTTGATGATAAGGGTATTATTGAGAAGGACATGGATCTTCATTTTCAAATTCCTTTGAATTTGGGCAAGGACACCCCTATCAAAAAATGCTTCTCTATTTGAGAAATCTCCCTTGGTAATGATAAGGCCAAGGAGTTTTTACAGAGTTAGGGGGTCTTCTGGAGTCAAAATTTTCAAAGATTAATACTTTGAATAATAGTTCCCCTTCTACTTAAAAGGTGGATGACATCCTTGGCAGCACTCAAAATTTAGCAAAGGGTGTTAGTCATCGCAAGCAAGATCATGAAGAGAAAAGTTATAGTTTTGAGAAGATATATGATAGTATTCAAAGATAAGTTACTAAAATTGAGAATGTTATTAAAACTACTTTGCAAGAAACAAGTGAGTGATTGCATAAGATCAATGAGGAGGAGGATGTTGTTCAATGTCTTTCGAAGTGTTACTCTCCAGCCACCAATTTTAAAACCATTTTGTGTGATACAGGGAATATGAGGGTGAAGAAAAAGAATAAGGAAAATGATAAGGAGTAGGAGGTGCACATAAATTCAAAGACTCACTTAGACATGCCAAGTCCTGCAACAAGATTGAGGTGAAAAACTATGACGCTAACCCTCTTGACAATGTTTACAAGAAGATCAAGGATATCAATGTTGAATTCATCAGGAAAAATGAAGATTTAGCTCAAGTTCTGTAGTCTATTTAGGGGTTTGTTTGTCATCTTTCTTGTTGTTTTTTGACCTTTGGGTCTTGTTTGGTTCTTTTATGGTTTATATTTTTGAAAACATGACTGTGTTTGTTGTTTAAACTTGGGTTTTTGGTCCCTGTAAAAGTAGTTTTCCTCTAATAAAAAATGTTAATATTAATGGAGATTTTCATAAAAACATTATTGACATTAAAGATTTATTTTAGCTTAAGTATAAGCACAAGTATTAATATTATTTTTTATTATTAACATTAATTCTAGTATTTTGATCTCAATTACAAGTTTGTGTGTCTTACCTATATCTTCAACTACTTTTCAAATTCATTTTAATCTCTTATAATTCCACAACATACCATCACCATAAGTAGATCACTAAATATTGAAGATATTTACTTTTGTTGATAATATGCTCTCTAAACTTCTTTGAATGGCCTTTTATGTTTCCTTCCATTTGATTACTAAGCCATTAAACTGGAATACAATAATAGTATCAATCATTAAAATTACTGTTGTTCTTATTCTAAATTTAATGTTCAAACTTATCTTTGCTCTTTTGCTAATAGTTATATTGTTTTTATTTCTTATTATGGGTAGGTACAAATTATATCACACTCAAATAATTTCACTTTAAGATCAGATTATTCTATTATGGATATTAATGTCGAAGGGAAAAAATGAGCTATGCAACTGCAACTGCGGGACGTGCGACAAGGGTTTCACCTAGAGTTTTTGAGCAAATAGTAGGTCGGGAGAAGCAGGTTGGTGGGAGAAATTATTCAGGTGAACGATGGGCTAATGAGGAAGAGTGGGCTCTACCAAATAACCCTGATGAACAAGGCCCAAAGTAAGATGGCTTCCAAACCCTCGTAGCCCCCACTGTGGGTTTTCTATTTGGGCAATTGGGTGGATGAATCTTAGCCTCTCCGCCCGGTTCAAAATTAGCTGCACTAGGTTTTTGAGTTAGGCGTTTAGAAGGATAAATCTTGGACCAAGCCTAGATGGATTTAATGGATACACCAATCTATCCCGCAGGGGAATTTATACAAAGGCAAAGGTTGATTTCACACCAATAACAAGCAAAGGAGATTCCAGATAAGTCTATTAGGTTTGATATTTGTGGATCTGTATCCCCATCTTGTCTGGGGGATCTAAGTAAAGAATATTCTCCCAACAATTTCGATAGGTCTCCCTTCGTAGATCAACCCATTCCTAATTTAAAGGAAGCTCCCTTCAATCCGTTGGCAAGGGTTCATGCGGTTACTACTACTAAAGATCATGACATTAGGCTCTAGGATTTGCACATAATATTCATTCATTAGCCCATGGTATCAACAACTATCCAAGACTTAAGGGCTAGGGCACTAATAGATAAGATTTAGAAATTTTCTCCTACTAGTTTTGAATTATCTAAATGGGCCTCCAAGAATTGGTCAGGGTTACAAAATGCTTTTATAATCAATTCGTGCGAGGGGTTTTTCATTGCTATCTTTGATAATAAGGCTAGTAGAGATAAGATCCATAAGTGTAAGGGGTGGTTTTTGTAAGGGTTGGGGGATCCATACTCAACTCTTGTCTCCTCATTTCTAGCCTCAGAGGGGCCAGGTGAGATTCTTTCCCTTCTGGGTATCGTTTCCTTCCTTCCCACTAGAATTTTGACAACCTAAAATTTTGGATGCCTTGGCTAACAAGCTAGGTATCTTTCTTCACCACAATTGGGTCTCTCTAGATGATTGTCGAGCCCCTTCTCAGCTTTGTCTCCTTAAAGATGTCTCTATCAAATGGCCGCAGATGCTATGTTTAGAATCAAAGTTTGGCCCTTTGTAGAAATCCATCATTTTCGATAACTCAGCCTTGGTTACGCTTAGGATGGATACTCGTGGCCATCTGGATTCACTCTGCCAGGCTAGTGGTAGCAATAGCATTAGAGTGTGTCGGGAT